>JAVQJL010092342.1:0-21144 GCA_036024295.1 Nannoperca obscura
CTATCTATCTATCTATCTATCTATCTATCTATCTATCTATCTATCTATCTATCTATCTATCTATCTATCTATCTATCTATCTATCTATCTATCTATCTATCTATCTATCCATCTATCCACCTATAGACCTATCTATCTATGTTGCATCAAGGCAGACAGTGAAAGGTGGACTCTGCTGTGCTGTGATATAGTGCTCAGTATGGGGCCGGGGAGAGAAGGAGCACTAATACTCAGACTCTTGGTTTTTGCATGCCCTCAAACTCACCAACCCCAGCTTCACCTGAAGAGACATGACAGATCTCCAACAGACCGGAGAAGTTCATGCACCAGCTCATAATGGCCACATTAAAGTAATGATGATGGTTGCTTTATGGGCTGGTTTAATGAACAACCTCTCAGTCATGCTACTCTCTGGGTTAGTGTGGTTGACTGACTTAACGTAAATAATAATGATAATGAAAGGAATGTAGCTGTAAGCTGCCATTAGCAAGATAATCGTGCAATTCTTTTGTTCAGTCTTGACTCACAAGACAAACTCACAAACCATCACACACCAAGCTCTAAACATTTAACATTAATGTCAACGGTGTTCAACTATAATACTGTAAAATGTGATGTTTTTTTAGGACTGAGTGACAGTAATTTAATTATGAGTTAACTTTCTGGGGTAGCTTTTACAACTTTAGGGGTATGCTAAAGGTTTGTGCAACCCAATTTTTCCGTCAGCATAAAAATGGCAGTTCTGGAGTTATATTTTTACTGTTTATAAAATGAAGCTGTGTTGAGCAGAATTGTAGCATCTCTGACACATCTTGTAGAGATGGGCTTCTAAAAGTACTTCAAAATCTAATTTCATTTCCATAGAACCTCTTTGTGGAGAATTACACTGCTGCGATTACTGCAGCTACTACAGTAATAGCCTCCATGCACGTACCTACTGTTACTAATGTGCCCTTAATACAGCAGAATATCAGGGACTAAATGTGTCCATTTAAAGTTAGACAAAAAGACCTGAACATGGTTGGCTGGTGAACATTATTTTGTAATAAACACCTTAAATCTTGGTATTTGATACATGTTTTTATATTACAGAAGCACTGCCTCTGCTTTGTGCCTAAGAATAAATCACCAAACACTCAAAGACCCAAAAGAGGAACAAGAAATTTTTGTGTCTGAGAAGCCTCCAGGCTTCACAGTCAATACCTGTTTTCTGACTGTAACACACTTCAGGATGTTGTGTGTAATGCACAAGTACCATGGCTTACCTGCAATAATGAATCAATATGTACCACACAGTACATTTGCTAAAGGATTACAGTGTGTTGAGTATGTTATGAAACACACCATAATTCATGCTTCTATCCCCACTGACCATGAAAGGATTTCTGATATTTCTATCAGTAAACCCGTTCATGTGTATGTTGGACATTAGGAGTGTGTGCAACAAATAGCTTAAAATAATAATCATTTTGATAACTTAAAATATACCATTACTGACCTTGCTTTTCTTCCTTTCAGACTTTTAATGTTTAACTCAAATGCACTCATTGCTGTATGTGCTGTAACTTGCATTATCAAAAGATCTGCTAATGATTAAATGATGTGATTTAATGCTTTATTGCAAAGACTTGTCATTCAAACTCCCCATCCTTCATTCTTCCTTATAAAAGATAAACGTTTGTAGAAGCTTTGAAATTGCTCTTGAGCATTTCCTGAAATGTCCACTCACCACAGCAGCTTGTATTTGTTGCTCATCATCAATGTAAACCTAAAACTGGATTTATTCTCACAGGAAAGGATTGTTGATGGAGCTCAATGTTTACTTCTCATCTCTAGTCTCTTCACGTCACAGTATAATATAAATGTAGATGTGTGCTTTCATTTGTCTTAGGATTTCTTGGAAATTGCATTACCCCACAGAAAGTGCAACAGTTTGATTATATTACTCATCAATAATATAAACTTCAAACTGACTAAGTTCTCAGAAAGGTTTGTTGACACTGCAGGACTTGCTCTGCAGCTGCTGACTGTTCAGTGATCCACGTGTGGGGATAAATACGGTACTTGTAAACATACACAAATCTGTGTCACTGCACATGTTGGAGTTTTGTATAAGTCACCCAAAAATATCAACACAACAGGCAGTCTTTATTCACACAGTCATTGTTGCAGCCTGACTGAGGGTGGTGTTTGGAGCACAGAGGAAATGGAAACCGCTAAAGCTGAGTCATGAAGAACCAAAAGCTGTCACACATTGCCACCTGGTGGCTTGTATATATAGGAACGGTCTCAAATTGTCTATGTAAAGTACACTGAATTATTTCACAATGCTGACTTGACTTAATAAGACGAGCATGTGTGTGTATGTGGTTTAATAATCACTTATTTTTTTAACAGCATGATCATTTAAAATAAAGTAAATTTGAGGGGTAGATTTAATTGTGTGGATGCCTGATAAAGCTCTGTGATTAAACATAGCTGTGTCTTTAAAACATCCGGTCCACTAATGTTTTATTAGATTAGACACCTGTTCTACAAGTGTGCATTAAATAAATTGTTATTTTAATTAAACCAAAAATGATAGTGTGATTGTTATTATAAACCTCTTATTTGGGCTTTTATATTAGATGTACAGCTTGAAGTATTATCTGATACTCAACATCAGTGCATTTGATTTCTTTTTCCATCCATTATTAGCGTGCACAAAGACACTGGCAAGTGAATATGGAAATGTGTTTTTCAACAAGGGCATTTCTAACATGGTGACTCAGATCCCACCTCCTTATTTGTGCAGGGATGCAGGGTTAAATAATGCTTCATTCATGTTCATCCACAATAAATAGCAACAATACTGAATATTCAAGACTTGCAGTTCATTCAGTGCGATACCTCCAGTGACGTATGATACAAATTATACTCGCTAAATATGCAGTTGATGTGTCCATTTAGCCAGAAAACATAATTGATAATTATGAGGAAGTTATTAGTATCAAAATGGGCTTCCTGTCTCTCAGTCCTCGTAATGGTGCATCAGCTGAGTGGGCAGTTGCTGGACAGTCACAAAACCACTGTAGGTGTGGGCCAGTGTTAATCAGCCACATCCGTTTTACACTGTAACAATGGATTGTGACCCTTTGTCACCCACCTCTCCATAACCTACGTCAGAGGATAACTTGTTGACCTGACAATTTCACACATTAAGTGAGGGCCCACGTCTTCCTGACTGCATTGTTCTGAAAAAGTAGGCTTCAAAATGGGCTGTCAAATGATTACGGTAATCATAAATTAGCCGCAGAGAAAGGAGGGATAAGAGACAGGTAGTAATGGCTGCTCTTATTTTACACCGTGCATACATGGCCACCTGTGCACAAGGAGACACAAACAGTAAAAGGGTACCACAATTAGTACTTATAAGAAGAAGCAGAATAAGAAGTAGAACCAAAACTTTTTTGGAGGCAAATGTTATAAGATAATAAAAGTCTATATAACTTTATCTGGTCCAACTTAGCTCAGGTAAGAAGTTAACAGATGTGGCCCGTAGAGGGAAGTGCTTCTGAACTGTCTGAACACAGTGACTCATTTGTTTGCAAAGTCCTCCAAACGAAGCCCACGCTGTCCTTTGTACGCTTTACGGGGTATTCTGTTTTCCAAAGACCGAAGTGTTTACTTGCTGCGACAAGTTAAATAACAAATATGATCCCAGTGACCAATTAAATGGGACCAAGATGTAAACAATATCCTGTGACTCCTTGCTATAGTTTAAGTGAAGAGTTTGACGCCCACCACTTGCAACCCATAAGTCAGCATGGCTGACTCAGAAAATATTATATATGTATATATATACATTATATTTTTTGTTTAGTCTACATCACAAGATAAAGATGTGTTTATGCAAAAAGAGCCTATTGATTCAACAGTACTACTTGCGATGTTTCTGCAGGCATATGTTAATGTATGTGTGATTGCTTTCAGGTGTGAATATAGAGTATGAGGTTTTTGGTCAAACAAAACAAAGTTACCTTAAATCGCCATTACAACTCACCAAATGTGGCATCGAATACAATGGTGGCAGCACTCACAAGCACAGTCAAGCCGTCAGACCCTCTCCTGCCTCTTAAGTGAATATCGCACTGTAAGGTCCAATAAATGAGACATCATTTCTCTCACTATATTTCTGTAATGTTAGCTGAATGACCACACTGGACAAACAGAAAATGTACTGCATATATTATTACTTTTTAAAAACAAACCAGAATGATGCTCCCTACACACACACACACAAACAACCTGGCTGCCTGTCACATATAACCCAAAATTGACAGCACACATTTAAAACAAATGTAATATTTTGACAAAGCAAAAACACATGAAAAACGTTCTGTTATGCTGCAGGAAGGACGCCCGGCTCCTTTCCTGGATCTGGATGAGCCAGGAAGCCGTTTATCGCCTCGCCAGCGCCCTGTGCACAAACATCTGCAGATCCCCAGACGGCAGCAGCTGGTGTAGAACTAACCTTGAACTAGCAGTGACCTTTAAGTGTCGTCAGAGTCTGCTGTCCGCAATATAACACTGTGGAACTATTTCAAGACCCTCATTTACACAACTAAACAACCAACAGTAAAGTAAAATGGTCTATTGCTGGTATTTAAGGGTGCAGAGTGTCCACCTTTACCTCTTTCTACCCAAACAGTAAATCTGTTTGCACATATTATGATGAGGTTTCACAGTCATCCAAAAACAGGCAAGAAGGGAGGAGGAGGGAAATATGAAGTGGATCACAATAGAGCTGTGAAGAGAGCAACCATAGTTTTAAAGGGTACTTTTGCCCTCTGCTGGCCTGTACATTCAAGAACAAATGCATTTAAAATGTGTTACTGAAAAGATTACTGTACATAGTTGTTTAAATATTTAGTCAATGCATGAAGTGATCAATTTATGATGGAAATTAGATTGGTCCACAGATGGAGATAATTAATCAAGCCATCAGCTTTTCATGCAGAAATAATCAGCAGCAAAGGGAATCAGTCAACAACAAAAAAAAAGGTTTAATCACCCACAACAGAATGAAATATATTGTCATAACACTATTAGAAAACCTTATGCCACATGGTGTCTGTGACAGGCATGCAGGTTCATTGGCGTATTTGTCAGAGACGTTAAGTTTTCATTTTTGTCAGGTGTGAATAATTCAATATGAAGTAGAGAAAAATAAAATGTAATTTGATAAGGGAAACATCAATGAAAAAAATGAAAAATAATTATAGTTCTTGCTGACATTTTGACCCCACTGTAGGTGATTTGTCACTTTTATTACTTTTCTTAGAGACATTCAGTATTAAAGTGGCATTAGTATTAAAGTAGTATATATTGCTATATGTAAAAATTAAATGATACAACGAATTGCTAAAATTATCCTATGGAATGATACAACTGAAAACCTCACAAGTTCAATTTGACGGCATTGTGGCCACAATTAAACGTCCTCACAGGAATACATAGTTACATAAATGTTAAAGATGATAACGCAGAGCTTTTAAAATGCCATAGCTGCTGTAAACTGTGGCTACCGAGGAGAACGGGAAATCAGCTGGGATGTTCAGAGAACATTCTAGGAATGTTCTAGTAAAATGTCATTGTGTACGGCATTTGCATGCTCAACGCAATGTCATTGATACAAGTTAGATATGTATTTGTGATAACATTCCTTATATTTTTACTTCTTATATTTCCATACCGTAGATTTACCGTTTATAAATGATTACCGTTAGTCTGTACAGTGGTTGGTTTGAACGGCGTCACGACTAGAACGGTCACCTGGATCTCTGATTGGCTCAGAGCGCTGATCCGGGTACAGCGCTAGAACGAGCCCATTAGCTTAAGGTACCAATATGGCGGAGGTAAGAGGGAAAACAGGGGAGAAGCAATCGAACTTAAATCGATATTTGTAAATTTTTTGTGTTGTATTTTTCATTTTTATGTTATCGATTGGAGAAACGACAGTTTTTGCCTTCTATATAGCGTGTTTCATGTCATAATTGTCGTTTTTATTCCTCTAAAATATGCTTGAATGTCTGGACTCATCCTTCACTACAAGGCCGCTGCGCCTTCGCTCTCTCAGCTGCTTTGGTGTAGCGGCTGTGTAAATTGATACGTAAATTTAACGTTAGCTTGCTGGTTAAAGGAAATAACTGATTATATCGTTGTTATGAATGGAAATATATATTTTTCTATTTAGGCTAAATTAGCGGCACCTATGTTGTAAAGATCATCCAACTCTGTCGATTGTACTACCGCGCAAACGAAATTAGTGTTTACATTTTTCGATGCATAACGTTAGGCTTTGGGTTAGCTTGCTGGCTAGCAAACTGTTACAGGAGCCGACACTGCGTAAATCGTACTGTCCCTTCAATATATTTCTTTATTTGTACTTCGATCGTCATTACAAAAGGAATAGTTTTAATTCCAGGGTTTAAAACTACAGTTTGCACACAAGTGTCCTTAGTGTGTAGCGTTCATCCGCGGCTAATGTTGTATTAGCCACCTATTTCAGGTAATGTTAGCGGCAAATGCAACTTTCCTACCCAACTATTTTCGGTGGTCATACTACAGACCATTAGGCATTTTATTCGTACTCCGCTTGGTTGAATATTTAATGTAAAAGCGTTAGCATAGTAGCTGAACCCATGTTTCAACTGTTACACTCATTTATCCTCTGGTTTGATTTTTTTGCAGGCTTCCCTAGGGAGTTCAAGTCCAGGTAAGAAAACCTTCACTATACATGAACTATTAGTATTTGTAGTTTATAATGTACAATGTACTTAATTGATTCCATCTATATGTTGAAATAGAATATATATATATATATATATATATATATATATATATATGAATAATTTTTGCAATTCAAATATCAGGATAAATTATATATTTTTGTATATACATAGTTAGAGTGAAAGGACTTTTAAGTTGACTAAATGACTAAATGTTTTTCTAATTGCAGCATAGTAAAAATGTGAATCTATATTTTGAGCTGTGAATCTCCAAACAAGCTCATTTGTATGATGAGACTGACATATTTATGATTCTTTTATCTTTCTTTCTCTCTCTCTTACTCAGTTGGCTCGTTATCGTCAGAGGACCATGACTTTGACCCATCGGCAGAAATGTTAGTTCACGAGTACGATGACGAGAGGACTCTGGAGGAGGAAGAGTCTCTGGAGGGAGGAGGGAATTTTCGCTCTGAAATAGCCGATTTAGAAAAGGTGAACTGTTAAATGCACAAAATGCCCTAAACATGATTTACCTGTGTAAATCTAACACATTTAGTTATTTTAAATAGTCAAATGTGCATTTGTGCATGAAAAAGATTTGCATGTGTTGTAAATGCAGGAACCAGAGGACACCCTCTTCTCAGTCCAGTAGGGCTACAAATATTGATAGTGGTGTCACTGGAAAAAAGCTTCTTGCAACACTAAGACAGTTGCTGTTGTGACCTTTCCTGATGATAAAGGGAAGCCATCTGATTCAAAGCTGCAAATGCTGCAATTAATAAAGGTCAACATGGTTTAAGTATATTTGCATTCTGTAAATTGTATTTGTAAATTATCTCTTGGTGACAGTCACTTAGAATGTATCAATAAGTTCACAAATTGGTTTTAAGCTCTGTGTTTGAAAAAGAAAATGTCTTTTTTGATTTAACACCCCCCCAACATATACATATAGATCTATTTAAGTGGAATGCATGATAGCCTTACTTCATTTATGAAGTGCTAAGTTTGCCTTTCCTCTTGTCTTTTTTTCTTTCCTACCAGGAGGGGAACATGCCTTTGGAGGAACTATTAGCCATCTATCGCTATGAGGCCTCAGCAGGCTCCAGTATAGACAGCTCGTCTGGAGACCTGACGGATGAGCTGCCTGACATGACTTTGGACAAGGTAAATATGCTGCTGTGATGTTATAGAGTCAGGAAATGGATTTGGGCAAAATAATTACAAGTAAATGCATTTATCCTCAACAGGCAATCGGATATTCTGTTGATCACCCTTCGTGTGCCCCAGTATATAATGGATATTATTGTTTCTCCCTAGGAGGAAATAGCTAAAGACCTGCTCTCTGGTGACTATGAGGAGGAGACCCAGTCCTCAGCAGATGATCTGACCCCTTCAGTCACCTCCCACGAGGCTACCGATTTCTTCCCAAGAACACTTCGATGTAAGTGACTTTTTCTTGGGGTTATATGCAGCAAAACATTTGAAAGATGTCAGCCACACTTCACATTTATAACCATCTCTGCACAGAACAGAAAGCTGGAGTGCCGAACATTTGTCTCCTCCTTTTGGTAGTGAGAGTAATTACACAAACACCATCGATGCATGTACATGACTCGATCAAATTTCCCCACTATGATCCATTATTTAGGAAGAGAAAATTCTAATGGCTTCATAGCCTACTCCATATGTTTTACAAAGACCCGCCTGTTCAAGAGCAGTAACGCGACATCCGTGTCACACTCCTAGCTGCTGTAGCCTCCTCCGTCGCTACAGTTGCTCCCCTCAGCTCTTGCAAACCAGAGCCGGATAGAGAGAACCATCTGAAATCTACCACGTTTAAATATCTGGCAGTATACTGCGAAATACAGAGAAAGGCCAAATGTATTAAATTAACAATGCTATAGAATAAAGAAAACTAGCAACAATTCACACTTGGGGAAGCTGGAACCAGGGAATATTTGACTTTTTTGCTTAATAAATGACTCATACTATTAATCTATTATAGAAATTGTGCACTTGTTGTTGATTTAATTTACTCTGTTTGATTAATAGACTACTTGATTGCACTATGACATATTTTGTCATTGTTTGTACAGTATGAACCAGTTCTGCATATGTCTGTGCATATTTTGAGGTTTCCAAAATATTTAAGTAATGTATGAAGTATGTTGGAGATTCGGCTACTTCCTGGTAGCCTTCTGGTTTGGTAGATAAGCACGATGCCTTAGAACCCTGGAGCTGCGTGTCAGGGTATTTATATGTTGTTGTTTTTCTCAGCCAACGCTATTTCTGACGGCGATAAAGAGTCCGAGTGTGATGAAGATGGCCCAAGCCCAGAGGACTCCAGAAAGGTACACGATGCATTTCACTTTGGAACACATTAAGAAGGATGAAGAAAGTTTACTTTGCTTCGTGTTTTAAGTTGAATCAACACGGATTTGCTAAACGCGCTTAGTCTTGTCTTTTTTTGTTTGGTTTTTATCACAGGAAATAATGGTGGGAACGCAGTACCAAGCAGAGGTTCCTTCTTGCCTCTGTCACTACAAAGATGGGGAGAAAGGTGAATTTTTTTTTATTTATTTATTTTTTTCTTCTTCAAACACTACATAATAGACACGCTGACTAACTTACTGTAATTCACTTTGGTACGCAGTTTACGAAGACGAAGATGAGTTGTTATGGAGCCCGGGTACGTTGCCAGAAAACAAGGTGAGAAGTTTCCTCTTTGACGTGTTGTCACGGACAACTGATGAAAAGACGGGATGTGACAAACCAGGGATGCACGTTCGAGACAATGAGCAGGTCAGCCATGTTTCTAATTTATGAATCCTTTCATGTTGTAACACAATGCTGAGCATGGTGTTGGCAATGTATGTGATCGTCTGCAGTTTACATGGTTTTTCTTAAGTGTAAATGATTATGATTCATCAGATTATTTGTTTTTAAGGTGCATGTGTCCTTATATTCCAGTTTTGACTTCTCCACTGTTTCCACATAGGCTTTGCGCGAGCTTGTCAAGTGCAACTACAACACCCGTGAAGCACTAGAGCGATACTGCAACCGTGTAAGGTCCTCAAAAGGTAAGCAAAGAAAAACCGGTCCTGCATGCAGTGGGGATAATTGACACAATACATAATCGACAAGTTAAAATTGTCCCGTAAGATTTTCTGGTATAATTACGGATGAAGCGTCGTAGATTTGTTGTGCCAGCCAGTCTATAGTCACAGTTGTTGTTAGCAACCCATGTGCATTGGCTGACAAGTTTTCTCCAAACAAAGAATATGTTTTGATTTCTTTTTTTTATTTATTTAAAAAAAAATGTTAGTTAGATCATGAATGTCCACGGCAAACATTATACCCGTCCAGCTATAAGTATTCAAGACGTGTTAGTCGCACATGAGAAATAAAAAAACAGGGGCAGTTGTAAGGCTTGCTTAAAGATGTAATCACTCAAACATTTACTGCAGAGCGTGTTTCTCTTAGTGTATGACCACAGTCAACATATTTTCCAGCTAATACTGCACACTGATTTTTCTCTCCACATACATAGGGCAGTTTCTGAAGATCATGGAGGTGGATAAGCTCAGGATACATATTTACATACAGGCAACTTCTCTCAAAGCCTTGTATTTCTCACAGTATAGTAAGAAGTGAGATTCTGTCTCGCCCCCTCTCTCTCTGTCTTTGCTTGTCATTTTTTGATTGATTTTTCAAATGATTCTGATATTTGACAACTTCATCATTTTACATCCAGGTGTAGTCTTCTATTAAATCAATTTGGCACTGAAGTAAGATTCAGTCCTATGTTGGGAATTTTGGTGGCGGGTCCTACCCTTTTTGTTTACACATGGATCTCTTGATCGGGCACCAACAATGCATTCATGTATTTCTGATTTCATTTCAGAAAAATCACCTCCGTGGTCGGAAGATGAATGCAAGAACTTTGAACACGCACTACAGATGTACGACAAGAACTTTCACCTCATACAGAAGCATAAAGTGAGTCTTACTTTACGGTTTGACACGGTTTCCCCTTTTACACCAGCATGAAAAGGGTACACATATATAAATATGTGGAATGTTCTCATCTTGTTTTTTATGAACCCCCCCCCACTCTCCCCCACCCCAGGTAACAACACGAACGGTAGCAGAATGTGTGGCGTTTTACTACATGTGGAAAAAGTCGGAGCGCTTTGACTTCTTCGTGCAGCAGAATCGATTTGGGAAGAAAAAGTACAGCAGCTATCCTGGTGTAACGTACGTGGCAGGAGAAGATCCAGCTTTTTGCTTGAGTTGAATACAATTTGTGTGTACGTAATTAGGAAGCGAACTTGCGATTGAACACGTTTCTTTGCATCCAGGGACCTGATGGACAGGCTAGTGGATGAAGCGGAGGGGCTGGCAGTGGACACATCCTCCTCCGTGTGTTCAGGAGCAGGTGGGGGAGGAAGGCTGGAGACCACCACCGACCAACAGCTCAGCCTGCTCAACTCCATCACTGCCAGCGACCTCACGGGTCAGTAGTGGGACTTACTGACTCTTTTGCTCTGCAGTTATGGGGGGACAAACTTGAGGATAAGAAATACTTGATAACATTAAAGACAACTTCTGCACTAATGATGTTTGTTAATGCCATGTTGTTGTTTTTTTTTATTGTTTTTATTCCTCCATCTCTCAACATGTTTCCTGAGTCTCTTATTGCTCCCAGCCACTCGATGTTAATGTGATTGTCCTGTCTCCTTGCAGCTTTGAGCAACAGCGTGGCCACAGTGTGCAGCCCCGCAGAGGTTAGTTGCCTGGACTCCTACAGCTTTCCCCCACTGGATGGCCTCCACCGCGGGTCCCTGAACCACGACGAATCCCTCGGGTTCCCCTCTAATGGCTCGGAGCCCGACTGCCTCAACATGCTCGACGCCGGCTTCTACCACTCTGACCTGGGCCAGCTAGGAGGCGTGTGCGTCAACAAGGACTGCGAGCGGCCCTCCAAGAGACTGAAGATGGCTCTGCCGGACTCTTTTATCAGTGACGTGTCTGTGGGCAACCTTGGCGTGGACTTCGAAGCGCGACGGACAGGGCCGCACCACCACCGGATCACCGGCGCCAAAATGGCGGTGTCCGTCACAGACTTTGGGAGCTTGGCTGGCAGCGGTGAGCCCAATGGGTTTCTGGGAGCGCACGCACGGCACCACACACAGCACACTGCGGCACTTCAGTCAGAGTGATCTTCCTTGTCTTTTTCCCTTTTGAAACCCCCTTATCCCCCTTGTACATAAGACTGAACTCACTGGAGAATCTGATTTGTTTAAATTCTATTGAATATATATATATATATATATATCTATATATATGTATATGAATATACTTTTTGTTTTCATTTTTTTGTGTAATATGACATCAGTGATGTCTATCATATAGAACTAAAATCTTGATTTCTCTCAAGAGTTTATATAGCCATTTATTTTATTTCCGTGTTGCGGTCTTGAGATGTGTAACGTCCATGTACAGTGGGGCCCAAAGGCTGCAGCAGGAGAGTTGTGTATCTTCCTCCCTCACATCTACACACAACATCTTCAGAGCTACAGTACGTTATCCTGCCATTCGTTCCAGCTGCCAAAGTTGGCTTAGTTTTCTGCACCGAGTGTTAGCGTGTAGTTGCTCATCTCTGCTGTTTTGAAGTGGTACTTTTTCTTTCTTTTTTTTCTTTTTTATTATTAGTGATTTGGTTTACAGGTACTTTTTAGTAACCAGGCTGGTGCAAATGGTTTTATTTGCCCCGAAATGAACCTGGCTAGACATTGTATGAAGAGCAACACTAGCATGGAGATTAACTTGGAGACCAGGAAGCTGCTAGTTTTCCTTTTTTCTTTTGCCGTGGAAGTTTGTAGTTTGTCTGCTTGTTTACTTTTAAACGGCTCAGAGTTGCCAAACTGGAACATGTCAATGTTTGCAACCGTTTTTATTTTTGACCCCACGTAGTCAAACCCAAATTATAGTCATCGTTTTTCTATTACTTTTTTGAACGGGTGATGAAGAATACCTGTGCAGAGTAACATAATGGGAGTCGCCTTGTTTTACAGTTTTTAAATCCTGCTTCTTTCTAATAGGTAGTCAAGCAAACCATGACGGCAATATTGCAACGCAAAGATATTTGTTAAACATCAGGCATCGTAAAGTGATTATTTATTGCATATACTTATTTGAGGTTTTTTTGTTCAAACTTTTCAACTCATGCGAGTCTTAGGCACGTTTAGCTGCATGTTCTTTGAGTTGTGGAAAATATCAAATGCTCTGAATCAAGTAATGCCATTTCCAGACCACTTAGCAAGCTTGGGTAAACCTGCTAGCAGTATTATCCGTGTTATTTAAAGCCACTCTGCCTAACCTGTACTGACCAGACGACGACTTGTGCAATCTGGTCGACAATTTCCTGGCTCTGCATCATCAGAAACGACGCCGTTTTCTCTTGACTGAAGTCCATTATTGTGAATTGTGAAACGTTTAGCGGGGTCATCGTCAGTTTGATTGGATGCAGTAGTAGTGTTTACTTAATTTATCTATGCATTGTGCTATGAATAATTAGTTTGTTTCAGGGGTACATCGTGTTTTTTGTCACGTCCATCGGTCTAGTATTTCACCATTGTGTGTACAGACAGGATTCATGCCTATAAACCACCGTTTTAAGTTTGATTAAGTAATTCAGTTTCCAGGGCCAGCATCAGAGAAGATCTTCACTTCTGCATTTCATGTAAATAATTAGCAAATAGCCTTTAAAAAGTCTATTAATTAACTGACCTCTTACACTTGTGAATCTGTGTTGATACAAAGGTTTTTAATTTGATTCCTTGTCAAAAGGCAATAATTTGTAGATATGTACAGATATTTTGGGTTTCGCATTTTACCGGTTGACTTGGTGTTTGAATTTTCTATTCCCTCCCCCACCCCTCCTTCTTTGGAAAGTCATGATACCCAGGACACAGCTGAAACCACGCATGCCAGCTGTGTCCGTTTCTCAAGTGCACCACTGAAAACGGCTTTACCTGAAGACGTATTGATATTGCTCAGTGTTGCAAATTTACATTCACAACCTGCAGCCATGTGTAAAAGACGCTCATCTTTCTTTTCTTCGGGGAAAAAAAAATCTTTACATGTCGTCGTCTATATTTGTCTTGATGGTAAAGGGATGGCTGCTGCTCTAAGTATGTGGAGAGCTAGTTTCTCTTTTAATGCAATGTGCATAATGCAGTAGGTCCTCCAAGCTCTTCTAGCTTTAGCAGTGCAGTGATATTTATTTCACCTGTGGTTTGTACAAAGACTCAGAAAACTGTCAGAATGTAAAGGCCATTAAAGTAGTAGAAGTAGGTTTTTCACCACCCTGTGAACTCTTGAAAATGTGATATTTTATTTATCTCTGGTATGAGACGTGTGCGTGCAAAGGAAGCACTAAACAAATTTATTTTATATTTTGTATTGTTTTGAAGTTTAAAAAGGAAAAAAGAAATTATAGCAGTTGTGGTTTTGGGGAAAAAGAAAACTCGAGTCCTTTGACGAAAACAAAAACACCTTTGTGAATAAAAACCTACAAAAACCTAAAAATGTATATCCAGAAATATAGACAATCAAAAACTTCACTATGAGAAATGTTCAAGAAGCTATCTTTATTGTTTATAAGAATTGTACATAAACATTGAGTTTTTTTTCTTTCTTTTGTTAAACATTATTTTGTATTTTCTGTTGTACTTTAATACCTTGTGTACAGATCCAGAAATAAAGCTCTGGAAAAGGTTCGGAGATGGTCGCATTTTCTTTGTCACACAGAAAATGGAAAAGGTTTGACAAATTAATTTGGAAAGATTGTGGTTTTAGTAGTGATGTAAGTGTTAACATTACAAACTGTAATACCAGTAAGACTGAAACGACAGTTTTAGACTAACACTTTGTTCTTCTTTCTTTGGAGCATTACTATAATTAATGCATTCTCGTATACATGAGTTAAAAGGCTGTCCATCGCTACTTCCCTTGTCATTTAGCTTGACAGTTCAGAAAACACCAGTTTAATAAAAAAAAAAGAATCTCAGCTCAAGGTCCACTTATCGTTTTCAGGTATAATACATACAAACATCTCCATCGGCAGTAATAGTTTGCACGGTTGTCATGGAATCGTATTTAGATGTTCTGATTTTCCGAGCATCCCTTGGGTATCTTGTCCATGTTGGCTCAAAACTTGAGAATACACATGCCGATGAAGGCCGTGCAATATGGCTGAAAGCCAAAACGAGGAAGTAAGTGGACCTTGAGCTGAGATTGTTTTGTCAGTTGCTGCTAGTGAAGCGTCGAGCTCAACCGTAATGCCAACGTGGACGAGAAGTCCTGAAAGTGCTCCGGATCGCGGCGATTCTGAACATCTACAGTCTCGCGTCAAAGGAGCAAACGGCTGAAGAGCTGCTAAGTGAGTTGACATTGTGCTGAGATCATTTTGCCAATTGACGAGGTCCATTTAACTAATTCAGCAGCTAAAACTGCAGCAGAAGGTCTCTCCTTGACGTGCTTCTCTTTCTTTTGCAGTTTTGGAAAATAGCTAATACCTGTCATGTCCAAATCCCAGAAAGGTACTTTTTAATATGCAACTGTTCAATTTAAGTCAAGAGCACAGAAAATAATCACAGCTGCTCTGTTTTTCATCAGATCTAGTACAGGCAATATAAAAACCCAAATGAATAGTTCATTATCTTGATCTTCTGAGAGGAATGGGCAGAGTCAGAAAGTCTTCAGCCAGAGTCACCTCTACCCCGCTGTCCTGTAGAGCATCTTCAGCCTGTCTCTTGAGCTCTGAGACGTCGTCCTCGTCCCCTTCTTTCTGCATGGAGCAGGGCTTGTACCTCTGACTGAAGTGGTACAGCACCAGCCTCTGCGCGCGGCAAGCCCGAGCCACGGCCGCCGCCATTTCAGGCGTGCTGTGTCCGTGGTCCACCGCCTTCTCCCGGTGCTCGTTCCCGAGGGTGGCCTCGTGAACCAGAATGTCCGCTCCGCTGCACAACCTCGCTGGTCCCTCCCCGAGCACCGAGCTGCAGTCCCCGAAAATGCAGACCTTCCTCCCAGGAACGGCTTCTTCCAGGACCTCGCTGGGCAGGACGACACGCCCGCTCTCCAGGGTCACAGACTCTCCAGCTTTCAGACGTCCGTAAAGCGCCCCTGGTTTCAGGCCTGGGACACACACACACAATAAGGCCACTGAAAATAGTGCCATGTTCTGGACCACAAATGCAAGACCTACAAATCATTTCCTAATAGAATTTGAATTACAACAAAGAGTAAGTGAATATATAAAAACATTACATTTCATTTTCTGCAGTTTTTTTTATTAAGACCGTTAGTTTTTCACTTTTGTATGCTGGAAACGTTTTTATTTTTAGCAGTTTTAAGGGTAAAAATTCCTAAATATAATGCCACCAATGATAATTTCACCATTTTTGATTTCTTATGCTTACCATGTCCAATTACAAACACTAGACGCTTAGCTGAGAAATCACCCACAATATGAAACTGATATAGTGGGGAAAACACAGTAAATTCACACCTTTTTCAATAACTGTCCAAATAAAGAAATGTAGAAACAAAGAAATATAAAAAGACACAAGGTGCACATACCTAGTTCCTTCAGGAGGTCAGTCTTCAGTCTTCCGGGTCGGTCATGCTCCTGAATGCAAAAACCAAAGGAGGGGATGCGGTGAAACAACCTGAAGGCCTTGACCACGAACTTCTTGTCTTCAAAGAGGTGGTAGCTGTCACTGGGGACATTCAGGGAGATGGTCCTGCCCGGCTGCTCCTGTGGGTGCAGAGGACCGCGCTCCGCCGTCGCCTGAAGAGACGCACGGCACACAACATTAAAGATTACACACTCCTGTGTGCGTGGAGAACACGGTCATGAAATATGTTCAAATGAATTTAAATACCTGAATGGAAAAAAGCCAATTTTCTTAGTTGAAATTTGGACTTTGAAATTACAAATATTAACAATTAAAAATGGTTGCATTTACATTCTTTGATAGTTTGGGGTGGTGGTAAAACAGACTCCACGCAGGTTTGAGTTTGGTCGGGCCTGATTTTTTTTGGGCTTGACCAAAACAATAGGCCACTTTTCATAGGGGAGCCATAAATACGGACCTCTTTTAGGTGCATAGATTAAAGAAATGAAGTCTGGATCTGATCTGATACATCAATATACAGTATATAAGTCCAGCCCTATCGGAACTGTATTGTTTTGTGCTTTACACTATACAGAGAGCTATGGCGTGACTTATCACCAGTCAGGAGTAACGCCAAAGATCAGTCACATACCTCCGGGCTGAGCTGCCCCTCTTGTGGACTCTGGTCAGCTGTGGGTTCCAGCTCATGTACTACGGGAACAAACATATCACAGATGAGATGAGAGCAGAGTACATTACAGTGAAGTACAAGAAAACAACAAAGACAAAAGTAAATTAGATTGGAAGTGGTGATGGTGAAGGTGATTTCATGAAGCGTTCATATAATAAATAAATAGTCAACATGACAGATGCAGCACACCTGTGATCTGCTACCGACAGGTGAAAGGTTTTGTAAAATATAATTTTAACTACAAGTCTACATGCTGTTGTGTGAATGGGAAAAAGACTTGCAAATGCTGGGTGTTCAAGATGTACATTCAAGGCAATGTTTCTTGATATGGGGAGAAGTCCATTGCAGGGGAGGTTTGCTTTGCTGTTCAAAATATATTGTTAAACTTTCCATATAATGTACATTATGCTTGTTTGTCAAGTCAAATTTCTTTGCTTCTGAAAAGTTGTGGGTGTACTCATTTTGACATTAAAGTGACAAAATTGTATGCAGAACTAGAAAAGAAATCTATATCTCAATAAACTGTAATAACCTTTATATGCACAACTGATTGTTGTCTTTGTGGGAGCTTTCTGTCACACAACGGCAGCAGATTAGCAAGCTACCCTGATGGTGGCGGTCGTTGTCACAATAACATGAAACAACTGTATGAACAAAAACACAACAGCAGACAGCTTGGGTGTTTGTATTGGCTCCTTGGGTTGAAACTCCTGGATCCTCAGTGTTTTCCGGTGTCGTGCCAAGTCCCATACCGTATTGTTTTCCTCTATTTATTTGACAGTTATAATGTACCAGTCGATTACTTTGTCATCATGTTACTTTTTGAGAAACTAGATCCAGTCCCATTATAATTAACTATATAATTATAACGTATCCAAGACGAGACACACCCCCTGCCACAAAAAAGTATCCCCCCTCTATAATGCACAGATGATGTCCTACCATCAAGTGTTTTGTACTGTATATATGTCACATAACAACTAATAAACACTGTGATTTTAGAGAGGTTTCCACTTTCTTAGCCAAAGTTATAGAGGGAATACTTTCTGTGGCAGGCAGTCAATACAGGCTGGGGATAGGGAATCTGGCAGGGAAATGGAACTTGGCACGACACCGGTCAGTCGGTGCTAGCAGCTGCCATGCGCAGTAGCCGAGAGTGGATGAGGGACGGTTACGTAGGGTATTTATACGGAAATGGCGTAGTTGCGTGGTTTACGTAATGGGGGTGTGTTCCTGCTCCTGAAATTCCGCTAAATAGCAACAATTAACCACTGCTTTATAGATTTGGAGAAAGAGTTGAGAGATGTGATGTTCCTTCTGTGGGTTTAGTGTTCCAGGTATAGAAGAAGGCTTTATGGTATTTTACAATCCCCCCTCAAGTCGTTGAGGTCATAGATGACTTTTGATTTTGTTTAATGAATTGATTGAGCCATTGTGCAAATTAGTCAATCTTTAACTAATAGCCTACAGGTCTGAATCAAATATTCCAACATGGTATAAATTGAGACTTTTCTTATTGTTGAAATGCCAGATATGTTGAAGATCCCCTGATGAGGACCCCTTGTGGCTGCACAAATGATAATTGGTGTCTGTCAGAACCAAAGTGTGAGGTTATTGTTACTGTTTAGGGTGAAAACTCACTGAACGTGATGCATTTGCCCTCACACTAAAAATAGCGTAGGGTCAAAAGCTGAAAAACTTCAATTGTATGCAAATTATGTTACAGTGATTTGCATGTTTTTTACCTGGTGTTGATACATTTCTTTGGAGGACAAGATATTGATTTGTGTTTGAGATGTCCCTTTTATTCAGAATCATCCAATATCTATATTCCTGCACAGCTTATACATTGGCTATTTGGGACTATTGAAAATTAACTTAACATTCTGGTAGTTCACATAAATGTCTCGATGATTTTTCTGTTCATTCAGAACATACCATCAGGGATGTTTGGTGGATGGTTGCGTCAACAAAGCGTGGGACATAATGCTTCCTGCTAACACCAGTTCACCAGTTAGTTCTTCTGTTAACCAGGAAAACAAACCAAACCTTTACCATAGAAGTGATGGTAATTACAAAATAATTAAAAAAAGAAGAAAAAAAAGTCTGAGGACTTGCATCTATTCTTCACAAGGATGCTTCATTAAAAACTTTTGACGGACAGCTACGAGTGTTTGTTTCGCATTTATAATCATACTGTACATCATAACACTGTTTCACTTCATTTTTATTATAATTAGTGTTTTTTCTTGAAGGGTTTTTTTCGTATTTGTTTACTGTATTACTATACTAATTACTATTTATGGCATTTCTTATTCACTGACTCTCTCTTGCTATGGGCTGCAAGGGGCAGCTTTTGTTCTGCCTTCTGAAACACGCCGTGAACCAACGTAATAATGTCACCAATACTGATGTGCTCTCACCAGGAACGCTCCAGAGGTTAGACACAGAGGAAGGAGGAAAAACAGTAAAAGCGGTGCCAATGGAGCTAGAAAGTGAATTACCAGCAGCCACCCAGACTGAGAACCGGAGAGAAAAGAAGAGAGAAGAGCAGAAAGGGGAGGGGAGCAGAGGGGAGCTGTGGTACTTGGATGTAATTCACTTTACTCTCTCCAGAGGAATCCATTTACCCCCTTCCTACAATTATGGGGCCTTGTTTCCTCTCTTAATCTATCTGAATGTTTGTTTGTGTTTGTTTCTTGTGACTATTGGAGCACACATGTATGTGTACACACACACACACACACACACACACACACACACACACACACACACACACACACACACACACACACACTACAAAGCCACTCTCTCTGTAATAAATCCCTCATTACTGGCAGTAGTTGTTTTCCTTTTTCCTCTCTGCTGTGTTCTGGCAGTTGGAGCTGTTTTCCCTTCGCTCTGCATTATTAGCTTTGTGCTGTGGAAACACAACATGGAACCTCCTTTGCCCCACAACACTGGGACACAGAGCAGGAGAGGCAGAAGGGCGTCCAGACTGTCATTAGGGATACAGAGCTACTGTTGCCACCAATAATGATTTTGATACAATAATCCCAACAACTATTACTTAGCTGATGTTTCTTCCTGTCCTACTGTGTCATCATCAGAGATTTTATTCAACAGAGCAAGGTCCTGGTGGGAATTATGGGAGTTTTACAGACTTCAGAGCACCAGATGGCACATTAACCATTAAATAGTACTCCAGCAGTCTAGTATTGCACTTTCACAGAGGCAGACTTAAGAAAGACTGGCCTAAATCAAAGCTGCGGAGGATGAGATATCCTGACTTGTAGTCCCCAGTATGGGTCATGCTCTAGAATGTATTCCTACATTTCCCATAATGAAACCAATAGCCTCTTTAAACTCCACAACTCCAGTTTGTAATGCAGGCTGTCTGTTATAGTTTTAAAACACTCCTCCACAGACACAGAGGACATCCAACTGTTTTCCCAAGTGGAGTAGTACTCCGTATGCTGAGCATGCCCCTTCAAGACACAACTTTGGTGGCCAGTTCACCCAAATTACAAAAATATTTTCTCCTAATTTCAGTGGTATCCAAACATGCAGATACATTGTTTTTGTTTGTTTGTTTTTTTATTTGTTTTGTCATGTATATACAGTGGGTACGGAAAGTATTCAGACCCCTTTAAATGTTTCACTCTTTGTTTTATTGCAGCCATTTGTTAAAATTGAAAAAGTTCATTTTATTCCTCATTAATGTACACTCAGCACCCCATCTTGACAGAAAAAAACAGAAATCTAGAAATGTTTGCAAATTTATTAAAAAAGAAAAACCGAAACTTATGGTCATAAGTATTCAGACCCTTTGCTGTGACACTCATATTTAACTCACATGCTGTCCATTTCTTCTGATCCTCCTTGAGATGGTTCTACTCCTTCATTGGAGTCCAGCTGTGTTTAAATAAACTGATTGGACTTGATTAGGAAAGGCACACACCTGTCTATATAAGACCTTACAGCTCACAGTGCATGTCAG
>JAVQJL010092345.1:0-21207 GCA_036024295.1 Nannoperca obscura
GTGTGTGTGTGTGTGCGCGCGCGCGCTGTAAAAAGACCTGGAGCTGATGGCAACCCTCCAAACACTGAACAGAGGGGGAAGGAGAAGGTTTCATCCAAGGCCAGAGCTGTTAGGATGTAGGTTTTACTTGGAGGAGGTTTCATGCTTTCATCTAAGTAGTGAAATTGTTTTGTTGAATTGTTACTAGGAAACCCTTTAGGACTCTGTGGAGGGTATCCTCTGACCTAAAATCAACTGCAGAACCTCACCTGTGCAGAAGCAGTCGCTCATCTTTTGTTGTAATGTAACCCACTGTCTTTTCACAGAACTTTATGTCCAGCATACATATAGATTATGCATCTAGTCTTCCATGGACACTCCTGGTGAAAGAATCCATATTTCGGGGAGAATCAGTACACAAACAGTTAGCTGGTAAGCCTTTTTTTTGTGAGTGCAAGTTTGAATCTCTGTTGTATTTTTGTCCCCTTTAGCAACGTGCGGTTCCTGATGATAGCTCTGGCCTATGCAGTCCCCACAGGAGTGATTGCTGGCTGGGCGGGAGTCCTCGACATGGTCCTTACACCTGCCAAAGTCAGCCAGGTAAGCAGCAGACACACACACTCAACAGAACAACATATCTTGTTAATCTACCAGTTTTTAGTAAGAAAGCACATCTGTAAACCAAGGTCATTAACAACACTGAATACAGAGACAAGGGGCAGACGCATTTTGCTCAACAAAAGGTTTATCGTGAGGACAAAACAATATGCCATCAGAAGGTACAATGCTCAGTCAGTACTGCTTGTTCGACTGCCTTTTGTAAAAATGTGCAGACACAGTCGGCAGTTCTTCTCCAGTTTTCATCGTGGTCACCCTTTAGGTGGATAAGTTGCAATTAATACGAATAGAGGCTCATCTCGTATTGACTCGCCAGTCCATTTGCCAGGTTTGTTTTTCCCATTTTGAAAACCTCCACTGTGCCGGCAATTTGCAAAGCTTTACACGTGTGTAGCTCATGCAGATGTTACGACAAACAGCTGGCAAGGTCTCTCCTCAGGCTCGTGGTTGCGTGAGTGAGGCCTGTTTTTTTCCAGGTGATGCTGATATTCGTGAATGCATTTTGAAGCAGATCTGAAATACTAGACATGTTAAGGGATAATTAACCCCAAGGCTCCTGTTCTAACATGATACATGTATTTCCATGTAGAAGGCCTCCAGACAACTGAACCTCTCTTCAGATTTATTGAATTGCTCTTATCCTCCTGTGAATACACTTTAAAGTTCAAAAGCACCGTCCCTTCCCCTGAAAAAATAGATTCAGTCGTATTTCGAAGAACCTAAAAGTAAAATTGGAAAATGATTGTTCATCATGGCGCAATGATTTTCTCTCTCTTTCTGTTTTCCACTCAATGAACCTACTCAGAGTTTCTGTCCTTCGTTTGAGAAGAGCCCAATCAATTGCAATTCACCATTTGCATGCCTGCTCGCCACCTTCAGCCTGAGACATACCAAAGAGAAGAAAAGTTGAGTGAGGCTGCAGGTGCGGTGTAGGTTAGTGGAAAAGCTCAGTATAGTTTGCAGCTTCCAGGTCTCCACACAGCAGTTTGTTGAAAGACAAAGGGAGAATCTTTTCAAGGTTATCATCAGACAGGTGCTGCTGGAGAGGAGATCACACAGAGGAGAGCGGAGGATAAGACGCTTCTCGTCACACCTTTATCTTTATACCTCAGCGACGAGGCGGCAGAGTGCATACAGACTTGTTCTTAGATTTCATTTGTTCTCAAAAGATGTTTTCTAGTCTCTTCTACATTTGTTTTATCCATGCTAGTTAAGAAGAAATAAAGTGTGTTTAGTAAAAGTGCGTTGGAATGAGGTGAGCTTTTTTTTTTACCAGATATCCCTCGGGTGCAAACTTTGAGCTTACAAAATAAACGAAACAGGAGCATCTAAACATGGTGAGGCGGAGGAGTAATATGCAGCAAATTTCTGAAAATGTTCTTTGCTCTTTGGGCTAGAGATGTTTGTTCTTAAAGTCAAGTTGACCTGAGGAAGAGCAAATACTGCATCTTCTTTTTTTTAAGCTCCCTGTGAACCCACAGACGCGAATCGCAGCTTTAATCATCCGGTTTTCCTATGTGCTGTAAGCTTGGTTGATTCTGTCAGATCCAAAAACAGTGCAGAAAGATGTTACTGAGGGAATCGAATGAGCATTTCATACAAAGATGTGATGTACATAGGCCCCTTTCCTCTTTCTTTCCCTCCAACATTCATGCATTTTCATTTGAACACTTTGTTTTGCTTTGCTCTGTTTCTTTGCACTCTTATTGTCTTTTTCTCATCCCAGAAAATGTTACTGAGTCTGACTGTTTCTCTGGTAATTTAAAGCAGGCAGTAAGAGCCTCAGGCCAAGGCTCAGTGCATTGATAGCAAGACAGCAATTCCATACATTCTATTCATTTCCTCATGCTTTCCAATAATTTGTGCATTTTGGTGGTTACAAGTGTTGTTGCAAACAGAACTTAAAATTGCTACATTGCCGTTCTGCGTGTGTCGGTCTGTTTATGATACAAAGTGTGCCTCTAGTTAGCGTCATCCATGCAGACCGGATCCTGCTCCGAATGGACAGGATGCAAGAATGCTGATGCTGTGCATCCCACCTACAGGCCACCATCCAGCCATCTTGTTTTTATTTCCACTGTGTTTGCTAGTTGCCGGTTTCTTTCCCCTCCCTTTCCAGTCCATCTCTTGTAGGTTTGGTGCTGCATGATCTCATACTGATTTCCAATAAAGACCTCAGATGTCAAGTGCCGTTTTCAGTCTTCTGAAGTGCATACATTTGACAACTAATACTTCTTCCTTTGTTATTTAAATACTCTGGCTGTTTCAGCACTTCACTTCTCACTTCATTTCTCCTCTCCTCTCTACCCTCTGTTGATCTTTGTCAGCATTTTTCTTTCAGCTGTTTCTTAAGGGTTTTTGTCCAAAAATATAGACGCTTCTGTCATCTGTTTTCTCACCTAGCCATGCAGGCGATTGAGTTGTGACCATGGCTGCTATGGGGCAGTAGGAGCATTTGTCACCAAATAAGACAAATGTTGCTGCCTACTTTCTAAGGCGTGACTGGAAAAACAAGCTGTTACCCATTCTACAGCAGAGGGTCCTAAAACTATTGTAGTAGTTGAGTGACATTGTGATGGCAAAAGAAACACAATGAACAGATGAAACTGTTCCAGCATTAAGCCAGCTTTCTGGTTACAGCTCTGTCTTAAGGTACATGGATTTCCAACTAGTTCTAATGTTTCTGGCTTTATAAATGCCAGTCCTGTATGAACATAGATGGAATTTCAGCAACCAGTAAAATATACAGTGAACATCTGTCACCCATAGGATTCTGAGACTGTGAAACCTGGAGTTGAGTTTAACTCTCACCTCTGACTTGAAAATGTCTGGAAAATGCATATTTAGGAAACAGGGTGGATTCTGGGTGAAGCTGTGGTGGGAACAGTGAGTGACAACTACCATTGATATGTGTGAAGCTTTAATGCTGTGCCCCAAACCAGCTTTTCAACCATACCTCTTAAAGAAACTTGATAATGAGTGCAAGACTCCAGGGTAGGATGCTAAGTGAAGAAAAGTAAGGAGGTAATAGGATACAGATTCAAGCACGGTTGGGAGACACTTGTTTAGTTTATACCAATGAGCTGGCTGGTTGTCGACGGCCAAACCTAAGCTTCATCCTGGCTGTAGAATAGTGCACCAGCTTTTTCTACGTAAAATACAAGAAGGGGTTTAAAAGGTGCTACATGTGCTTTGTGGATGTGAAGAACCATCCATGACCATGTCCCTCAGGTCTTGAAGTGTCACTATGGGAATATGGGGCGCTGGGACCATTGCTACAAGTCATATAACCTCCTGTGTGCATATTCTTGGCAGGAAGTCATTCAAATTATTTCAGTGGCTATTGTAGTCCCCAAGGATTGTACTTTTTTTGTCGATTGTGTTTTTGGTTTGCATGTAAAATACAGGAGAGGAGTAGAGAGAGTGTGGAATAATCACTTGAGATTTGCATCTTTGTTTTTTTTTTTCATCAAGCACATATTGGGCAGCTTCTAGCTGAGTATAAAGTCTTTCAGATAAGAAAGCACCATGTCCGAGGCTATTGTACTGTGCCAGCTGGATTTCCCCCTTTAGGGAAACTACTAGGTTCGGGAGCTAGTTGCTGCCCCCGGGTGAAGGAGTTCACTTCCACCCAGTTAGAATGTTTCCCAGTGAGCATTTAGCAGCCATTGGAAGTACAGCCTCTTTCCACATTGACATCAGCCCTGAAGGCACGGGTTGCCGCTTGGTTGCTTTGCCATCCTTGTTTCAATTTTGCAGCTGAGATTGTCCATTATTCACAAATGCAGTCAGTCCTTCTTTCCTGCAGTTACAATATTTTGACAGCATACTCTCCACGGTGTTTGTATAAAGTAGGAAGTAGGGGTTGGGATGTGACCGTACAAGAGCCATTCAAACACAAAAGCATAGTCAAAGTATAAATGGCAAGACAGGCTAAGGTGTATAACTCTCAGTTTAGATACAGTTTGGAATCAGGATCTTGTAAAAGCTCTGCTCTCCTGGGGCTTGAATGCCTGCTGTGTGAGCTCTGCTGGGGGAAATGTGCTAGATCTGCAGGCAGAAGCACTGAGCGCTGAGCTTAGCATCACCGTAATGAGTATGACTCAGGAAACAGGTGCTTTACTGTGCTCATCAGTCACATGTGATTGTTCCCTTAATGGAGAGTAGCCATTTAGAATTCACAGAAGTAGAAGACATATTCAAACCAAGGATAAGGGCTTTGATCATTGCCTTGAAATGGCTTAAAACAAAAGATTGAGATAGAGAGAATTAGGAAAAATAAACATGGTAAGGTGTCAAGAGCACTGAGTCCTGGTTTTCCCTAACCGCAGTCATCCTCAGCTTACTGACACAATCGCAATATAGCAGACATGATTAAGCTTGATTAAACTTCACATCTGTCCTTTTTAGGGTTTTGGAGAATACTGCAGTTAATTAACTCTCCACCCACACATGAAACATAGTAATTTGCGTGTTAGGATTGAGATGACGGGGCAAGCAATTTGTGTTTAGCTTCCTTAGTTTGTGCGCAAACTGATGTGACATTATACGCTTTAGCAACTCTACATAGATAAAAAGCAGCAGTTATAGGCGCTATGGGGTTGTGGGTGTTAAAATGTTTGTGAATCAAATATTTTGATCCTTGTCATTTACTGGGGGGCGTGCAGTTCACCTCACCAAGCTGCCTCGGGCCATCCAAACAAGGGTGCCTTTTACAGCTTTTAGCATCTTACAGAAGGCCGGCCCACACAGAAAACTCAGAGTGTAATTTAGATCAAATATAATGACATTTTGACATCCATCACTTACTAAGCCATAATACATTTAACATTAAATAACTTTAATAGTCCACTTTTCTTTATTATAGACTTTCCTGACATGTTGTTGCAGTCTATGATTAAGCAAAAAGCATCAGACCCTACTTTAGATTCTGCCCCCTTACTGTCTCATATTCCATCTGGTTGGATTTGGTTGGCTGTGACTTTTTGCTTCAGGGAGATTGATGGGACCGAAACAACTTCATTGGCACTTGGAAATGTTCTCGCCTCGGTGCCACACACTGATTGGTTTTGTGTGTGTGTGTATGTTATCATGTGCTCCACTTTACCTCATTGTGCTGTAGTCCCTTGGCCATAGCATCCATTCTCCTGACTTTAAGGCCAAGTGTATGTGTTGGCCTTCATCCGTGTAAATAACACAGGGCAATAGTCTGGCACATATACACACACTCAGCTGTTCTTATAGAAATCCTGGCTGGCAATTCAAAAGACACAGACTGACAGGCCTCGGCAGACCTCAGACACGTATTGCCTGATCTCTGCCTAGCCCCGTCTTCACAGTCATGGACTGCATGTTGAACACTTATTAACCTTCTCTTCTCGTCTCTCTTTCTCTACCCCACAATCCCCTGTTCTTTTTCTAACACACAGGTGGACGCAGGTTGGATTGGTTTCTGGTCGACTGTCGGTGGGTGTGTGTTTGGAGTAGCAATGGCCAGGTAAGCTACTGTATACCGTTTTTATTGTGTGACTGTCACGTGGTGTGATCATTAAATATGGTTTTAAAGTTCAAGGGAAGTACTAAGGTAATATTGTTCAGGAAATGATTATTTGTTGTTTTTTTTTCAACTTTGATGTTTTTTGTTAATAGTTTAAAATAGCACATGAATACATGGAAACAAAATGAGTCACCTCTGCAACTTTAATACAAGCAGGACAGCAGACACACTGTCTAAACCATCTGTTGCAGAAATGAATGTACTTCTGGTGTAACATAAAGTGAAAGACAGCTGTGAACAAAGTGCCTTTTATTTCATGAAGCATGAATATAATCAATTCATGTTCTGTGTGATAGCCTTGGCGGTGCCTCTGCCACCTGACAAACAAGATTAGAAACTAGTACCTTTTGAATTTTCCTCACAGTGGAATAGCTCTGATCACTTGGTATGCATACATATTGTTGTACTTAAGTGTTTCCCCCTGGCACTAGGAAAGCTGTTCTTTTTACAGCATTAATAACTAATGAATCTCATATAAACAATGATTGAGGATTGAATTAGGGTAAAGGAGGAGTGCTCTCTCTTGCCCCCCCTAAGCTCATCTACTGCATCCAGTGACACTGTGATGGAGTGAAGGAAGTAGATGCTAATGCAACAGCCACGTCACCTCCATTGATGGATAGGGGGCCACACTGCGAAGAAGTGTTGAGTCTGCAAAAGCCAGGGATTCATTCCTGCTCTGACGGATATGTTTATAGCAAGCTGAGGCCCAATCAGCACTTCCAGGCAGACCCACTGTTTTCTCAAAGTTGTAATCAGGGAAATGAGTCCATAACTCCCACTGTTAATCAATGAAGCTGTTTTCAGCACGAGATGAAAGTGTATGTAAACAGAGCTGTTGAATTATTGGTGTTGATTACATAGACCCTGAGTCAGTGGAGGGATTGATTAGACCCTCTTTGGTGCAACAGTTAATAGTTAAAAGAAATTCAGCTTAAACAATTGGCCGCACGTCATTTGCTCTTTGTGCAAGTGTTGGAACGTGCTAAACGTGGTTGGAAGGGTTTGAGGGTGAGCGTGTCTTAGTCTTTGACCATGCTGATGAGTTGTGTTCAGTAACAATGGTAGAAATGGTCCCTTATTGCATTTATCCATTTAGACTCAAAAGTAGCACGTTCAATTTTCATTTGATAAAAATCGTACTGGTATTTTGCTTTGTGGATTTTTATCAACAAAGTGTTTTGGGTTTTATTGTCTGTTTTATGGGATGCACTGTGTAAAGTTAGTTTCAAAAAGTTCTGCATGAGTAAACTTGGGGTTATGTTCTGTAGTTGGTCGAAATAATGTATAACAAGTATCAAGTAGTGATTTGAATGCAGCTCATACACTCTACCTGCTACCAGCTCTGGTATCAATCATATCACTGTTTAGTGATGGCAAAATAAAATATAATAATACACATTAATAACACAGCAATCAAGTGAGTGATTGCAGAAAAGTTGTCATTTTAACTGCCACGTAGCCCCAGACTGTTTGAGATATCATGCATCATAGTTTTTAATAGTTTGTTCAGCTCAGTTTTCCTCGCCCACACTAAAATGTGATGCCAGCTTTTGATTTGTGTGGAATGCCAAAATGGACATTTTAGGTGTAGATGATTGCTCAGACTGGACGTTATCATCATTTATCATTTCACCATACACCTTTATATTGTACTTCTATACCTGTAATAATGCAACTCTTCGCTAGGACCCGATTGAAGCGTTGCCCTGTTGTGATTTGTGGCTGCTGCCCCCAATACATTCACAACAGGGAGCAGATGATTCATTATCATCAGTCACCGGCCTGGTGTTTTGTTGTTGTTGTTGTTGTTGTTGTTGTTTTTTCACTTCTTCTCTTTGATTGGTGACGTCCGTTAGGAGATGAGCCCCTAGATGCAATCTTACTGAGGTCTTTTTGAATAGAAAAATGTTTTAAACTGTAGAAACAAAAGAAATTAAACAGCATCAGCTTCTTTCTCCCTCTACTCCCTTAAAACTCTTCTTTTTCCTTCTCCTTCTCGTTTTCCTTCATCAACTTGCTGCAATATGGCATCATTAGATGCATTCCCTGGAAAGCTTGTGGTAATGAACTGAGCAGAGAGCAATCTTTGTCCCTTGTCTCACCCCCTAGCAGCCCTTAAGATGTTAATGTCCCTCTCCTTCCAGCTAGCATAAAACTGTGCCAATGCTGAGAACAGTTTGCCACAGGGGGCAGAAAATGCCCCCTCTTTAAATGTTTTTTTTTTGTGCTGCAGGTGTTTGCAGTTTCACATTTTAAGTGGCTTATACTCCTGCAAAGCTACATTTCTTAGGGGGTTAGCACTTGCCCTTTGCCAAAAAACACTGGCTGCTTGCAAACATTTTATTGCCCGCGTCTTGCCTGTGGATATTTGGGTGGCAGGGAGCTTGATGCAGCAGGTTCAATTAGTGGTGGATGCTCCAAGGTGTGGCACCCGTCATGGAAATATTTGACAAACAGCCTGGCAGCTGTTTAATTGTGTGGCCCAGACAGAAGCTGACTGGGTGACAGTGGCACGCTGTACGCTTTTTTTCCCACAGATTGAGGAGGGTGGAAAGAATAACTAACAAGCGTCCCTCGTTATCTTCCCATTACAAGCCCCAGGAAAAGATGGGAGGGAGGATGAGGTGGCAGAAAACAGAACCAGGCTATTCTCCTTCACGTCACAAAGGTCTGAGCCAGACAATACTCCAGGTTAATGAGATGAGATAGAGTGAACACAAATGAGTATCAGCCACTGCCTAATTTGTTTTGCCTGCAAACAGGGACAATCTGTGATTGCATGCTGGTCATCATATTATACCGTCTACATCTATTTGGGTATTTACTGCGTGTCCCTCACTAAAAACGTGGACAAGCCCAATTGGTAATATCATACTGATGATAATATTTCATCCCTGCAGGCACAGGGAGAGCAGAAAATGCTATCTGATTCTACATGACTTAAATGATGCTATCTTTACAGCCAATAAATCCTGTTAGAGCAGTTTAAAAGATAGGCTTTTAATTCTGACACTACCTCATGAGATGGCATGACCCTCTTAACTCACTGAGTAGAGAAACAGAGCTCGGAATTACATTACTGGAGACATGGAAACCTTTTATAGCAAAGTGTTTTCTTGTTCAGTGTTTTTCCGTATTTTTCTTATTGTCAACATATCCTATGAAAACAACAACACAGACAAAGTGTTTTAATACTTTCTGACTCTCCTACCCTGTTTGTGGCAAAACCAGTGACATATAGCAGTAATTTCTTTATCAGCTAGTCAATGTAATTTTTAACATATGCTACTAAAACAGGGGTAAATAAAGCATTTGTTGGGGACTACATTCAGTTGTGGATTAATACACATTTGGTTCCCTAATGAGTATTTGCGGCGGCAGCAGGACGACGTAACCTTGACTCAAAATAACCTGCAGTGGCCACGTTCATGGTAATTATGGACCAGTTCAGCCTGCACAGTTCTGTGGCTCATTTGTGTTTTAAATTGGTTTTTGGACAATGAGGGAGTTCTGTGGCACAGAGCAATAAGGTATTGTATATCAGGCTTTGACTACATAAGCATTAATTACCTTTAAAAAATACATTACTTGTGTTTATTAAGTCAGAGGTTTTCAAATCCCACACTCTGCTCAGTTGTATTAGTTTAAGTCAAACTTTGTCACACCTGATTTATTTTGCCAATCAGTGGCCAAGCTCTTTATCAAGAGGGTTCTGGGACCATCAGAATTAGTATTGGAAATAAGCTACTTATGGTGTTTCTGCCTAGAGGATTGGATTTGACTTGATATAGGGGGGAGAAGCTTGTGATGCTATCTGCAAAAAGTTGAGGGCTTGGCTATGTGCAGGCTAAGAGTTCCGTCCATTTCTGGCACCAGAGCTGACTTGAAGGATTGTGGATGTGAGCCAGTCATCGGCAGATGGGTGATGCAGATTTGAGGGGTGTAGCTGTGGGCAGAGAAGGCCTTTTCCAGTGCAACCAGCTCAGTCTTGTAAACAGAAACATGACTGCTTTAGATCTGTTTATCAGAAAGGGCCGACGAATTAATTAAATAAATTGTCTCGTGCTGATCTGGAGTCCAAAGGTAGTAATTCAGAGTGTAGCTGATGTCCTGTGTTGAGGGAGGATGTGAATGACAGCTCATGAAATCCCAGGAGACGTCGATGTCATCTGAAAATGAGTGTGGTGGAAGTTGAGGAGTGAAAGAAGTTCTCATTATCCGTCCAAAGCATGATTTCCCTCATCCCCCTGGCTCTCCGCATACCGACACAACTTCACAACCTAGCTGAACTAATCAGCCATTTCCAACACTTCTTTTTTTTTTAAATTCTTGCATAAAGTTCATTGCGAAGTTCTGCCCTCTTTTCTCAAGCATCTTGTCTGTGAGCAACAAAACAAAAGTAATTAGTGTCTGTCTGCTACAGGCTTCTGTAGCTTCATCTAATCTTTTCTCGAGCATACATATGCATACCCAGAGGAGCAGAGAGGAGTTAATGAACTATGAGGGTTTAGAAAAGGCTACAATAAGAAACCACAGTGCTCAAAAGAGTTTGGGAATGTCCCGATGGCTTGTCTTCCACAATATAATACAATGTGCCTCTCAGGTCCGCCTGCTTAGCTGCTGAGACAAATTGAATCAACTCTTGAAGTAGTGTCTGCTTGTTTAATGACAAGTACAACTGACGCACTCCGAAACAAGTGGGAGAAGGAAATGATCTAGCCTTTCTCTGAAACAATTCTTGTCTCAAGTAATAGATTATGACACAAGTCACAGAGGAAGACATTTAGAAATTGCATAGCTGCTCAATGTGTCTGAATCGGATGTCTTTACTCACTTCAGTAACCTTGTCTGCTCTTTGTTCTGGTGTTTTTCAGTATCAGTGTCTTCATTATGTTGCCCTTTGCCTCAGTGTTTTTAATAAATTGATATTCCTACTTTCTCCCGCTCCCCCAGGTTTGCAGACTCTATTCGAGGGATGCTGAAGCTGATTCTGGTGCTGATGCTGGCAGGAGCCTCACTGTCCTCTACCTGGTTCACACTAACTTGTCTGAGCAGAGTCACTCACCTCCCTGCTACTGCAGGTAGGTCCAGAGCAGGGTCTCTGTCAAGGTGACATTGCATGCAGTCAGTGCAGCTGGGCGACTGATGCAACCCAAAGCCAAAATGTATCACTAACCTCATCCGTTGTCCTAAAATCGGGAGACTACGTATAAAAGGTGTCATAAACTGTTCACCCAGTAAACTCAAGTACCTTGAAAGCTTAAAGCCACAACTTAAATCATGCAGTTACTGTTTCATTTCAAGTGCTGGAGTACAGAGCCAAAACAATAAAAACATGTCTCACTTTCCAAAGACTTACAGACTGCCCTGTATGTTTGGTACATATTCAGTAGAACCAATCCATTAGTAGACGTCAGTGATAAATCCATTAGGGACATTAGTGGACTTAGCTGCCTTTCCCTAAGCCAAACCAATAAGCATACCAGCATGTCGTTCAAAGCCACTGATTCTAGCCATCATCATCCATCATCATTCTCCAGGCCCTGGCACTGCTCTCTGTCTATCTCACATCCTCCTATCCCAGACACTGGCAGCCTGCAGCAGCCAGGCTCCAACCTTGTGCATCCACCTGGCGTATCATACAAGAGGGTGGTGTGATACTCTAACAAAATCTGCCAAAAAAAGCTCATTATCCCAGTGTGGGATGGTCAGTGGCACACACACACACACACACACACACACACACACAGATCAGAGTAATCACAAGTATAAGAAACCACCCACTCCCACCCTCTTCTTGCAAAATATGTTTACCAGATTTATTTTATGTGTGTATTTGTCCCATTTAAATAAAAATGTTATGCCTTTACTACAGAGTTGACAGCAGAGCCATGACAGGGAATACGGGCAGAGAGACCTGCAACAAAAATCCACAGATGGGGGAAGTTGCACTTCATGGTCAGACACCGTTAATGTTTTGGCCACTTGACAGATGATTGTCAATCCTACCTGGCAGATAAGCATGTTACACAGTCTTACTAGCCATCCAACAACCGCTGTAGGGCCTACTGGGCAGTTATGAGTTTAGCTCTGTTGGTCGGACATAACAATCAATTTAAAATCACCTTGAGCTTTAGGAAACTGCGATGGCCGTATTTCAGTATTTTCTGACATTTAGACATAGACAAGGAATCAAGAAAATAATCTACAGGTTACTCAATAATAAAAATAATTGTTAGTTTCAACCCTAAATACATACATGTCCTTTCCTCTATCGTAATGCAATCCTTAATATCATTTTAAGGGAAAACAGTGGGTACATCCAATGTTCCTCTGCTGCTGCGCTCACCACGTGTCTTCCTTCCTTCAAGAGATCTCCTACCGCCTTCTGGGAAATGCTGCCAGATAGCCTAATTCAATAACGCAAGGGAAAAAGTGAAGTGGTGCATCGCTCCTAAGTGTTTGATATCAGTGCTTCATTAGGGTTGAATAAAGACGAGCAGAGGAAAAGGATGCCCTTGATGGCTGCATGAGTGGCTCCTGGGTTCCCCGTCGCAGGCAGGTCGGGCGTGCAGGCAGGCAGGCAGGCAGGCAGACGAGGGCCCTCAGAGGCACTGTGATTAAAGGGACGTGCAAGCTAATGGGGAACTCGTTTGGACCAATCTGCTGTGATAAGGGAGATGGAGGGTGCCGTGACGCTCCAGAGGTGATGGCTTAATCTCTCCGCACATCCACTCTAATACACATTCACACATTTTGCTTTAGGTCCCAGCCAAAGCCCTGCAGCTGGGACTAGAGCTGGGCAAACATACTTAACGCCTTCTGATTGCTCTGCAGACATGAACACACACACACACACACACACACACACACACACAGAGACTGGCCAACTTAACTAGGTCAGTTAGGTCAGTTGACAATGAAATGCTGTACGTTGTAGCAATAAATCTTTATTACACAAACCTTGGCAAAAGAGGTTAATTGTGGGAAGTAGATTGAGTCAGCACATCATGATTTAAAAAAAAAAAAAGTACTATCCAGATTTTTGTTTTGTTTTAATTCAACCAAGATGTGTGCCCAAATGAAACTAACAGCAGCCAGCTTGGACAGTAACGTTCTCGTCATGCCCGAGAAGCAAATAATACAAGCTGTTTACTATGTGCACATTTTTGGCAAGAGGAGTCAGAAATTAGATTTTAATAGACTTTAGAATCCATGAAATTAGTTGCATCTTAATGCCGAGTACGTAAGTAAACTAAAAACAGCAATATATTAAGAAAGCAATTGAAGTTGAAATTGAATAGCTGTCACAGTCATCAAAATCTTCCCGTGGCACTCGATGCCAGACTGGGAGGAAAACCCTCCTTATGGAGAGCTATAAGTAGGGCTGGGTATCAAACGTCAATACTTTCTCTGTATCGACCAAAATGGAAATTAAATACTGCTGTCGTACTGAAGGTGACAGGGAAGGCTTGGTCGGTTTTCGTAACCTTGAAACATGAAATAGTAATGTGTTATTAACAAAGGAAGTAAGCCATAAACACACAACGGGCCGTGGTCGAGTTGTGGGACATGTTGTTGTGGTTTAAAACTTTTCAATTCCATACACCGACAGTATTTTGGTTTTGTCTCTGGTAAATTGCCACCTTAAGGGGTGGCATTCTAATTGAAATGTTGTTTCTGGATGAGGGTTCATCATAAATCGTAGTGCCGCTGAGAGCAAATGGTACAGTAGGAAGCTGTGGAAGGTGGTATAAATCACGCCCACTGCTCCATAAACCTGACCAGCATGTTGGCCTTTTAAAAGAGTTGCTCAGATGGGATTTGATACCCTATTACATCACAGTTTCCAATAAAACTCTAACTAGTTGTTGTTCTACTGTTTGTTTTGCCCCTCTGCAGCCATCCTGTACACGTCCTGCATCCTGGTGGGCATTTTCATTAACAGCAGCGTGCCAATATTCTTCGAGCTCTTCATCGAGACAGTGTACCCGGTCCCTGAAGGCATCACCTGTGGAGTGGTCACTTTCCTGGGGAACCTGGTCACCGGTCTGCTCCTCTTCTTCCTCACCTTTTACTGCACAGGTAAGACAGATGTACTACATGTATACAAATGGGGGAACAATATGTGGTGAAAGCAAAACTATTGTTCTAGTATTCTTTCAAACCCTAAATACATTTAGTAATTATTTTGTGCTGTACATACTAGTGCCTATTCAGTGTAATGGGGTTATGTTACCATGGTTTCTTTTGTATTTCTTATTATTAAAAGTCTAAATCCCTGTGAAGGTCGATTTGGGAGCTCTCTGTCCCCCTGCAGGTTTCGCCCACCTCCCAAAAGCCACAGGCTCGCTCCATTGTTTTCAAAAATCCATTTCAAGCCCAGCAGATGCTGCCGATAAAAGGTGGACAGTGGGAAAATTGGGTTACAGTGCAATTGATGAAACATTCAGCACAAAGAAAGAAAACTCCCTATTGTAATGTAGCCTCAGATTTATCTTTGAGTTGTCTGCCTGGTAGAGTTTGATATAATAATTTAGGCTCACAGCAGCGAGGACAGCATGTCATCTGCTTCTCTCTCGCCTCCGCAGCTTTCATAGGAGAAAGCGAAATCATAAGTAAACCGAGCTCAGTCATCCGTGCGTGCGTGTGCATGTGTGTGTGCGTGCTACATACATGTGAGTATGTTGGTGTGTACTCCACACGGGACCATGTTTTGTTCCATGCGTTCCGCTCCGCTGGGATCTTTGACCGCCCGTCTCCGGTTTCAGTGACATTCCATGTAAGTTCGGCTACATCACAGCGCCGATTGACGGGCACAATGGATCCATCTCTGACACGCGCTCCTTCCGCCCTGTTTGTTTGAGTAAATAAGAGATATATTTTCAAACCTTCCTAAATATTCATGAGCTTCATGCGACTCCTCTGCCAAGTCCCTCTGATTGCTACGAGGCTACTGACAGCTGCTGCCTGACAACTGTAGCTTGATTGCCAGTGCAGGTGGATGTGGTTCTTGTTTGACCTGAACGGCAGTCGGACCCAGAGGCCGTCAGAGCCCGCTAACAAGTACGACAGCCAAAGCACAAAAAAGTGCTTGTCTAGTTGAAAACAGCACGTCTCAAACTTTTATATGGCATATTAACCAACATGGGAGGATTTTAAGGTCAAAACTAACAACTACGTTTTATTTTTAATTATAGATTCATCTGGTGATCATCTTTCTGATTAAATGATTAATAGTTTCACCTATAAAATGTCAGAACTTAGTTATTTAATTTATGAGAGTGATGTTTGTAAGTACAATAGTAATAGTAATAGTAACCTGATTCTAAACCGGATTCTGATTCTGATTGTAGGATACTATTGTCATCATCATTTAGGAGTTGAGGCTCCCAGCTATTTAAAACATGTAATTAAAGAATTGCAGTATGGGTTGTGACACATCTGTTGGCTTGTGCACCTGCTATGCCTGGATCTCTGTGAGGTTTTTGCTGTTACAGCAAATAGATTTTTAGAGCAGAGATACTTGTTTTCCTGCCAAGGTGGTTTGTAAAGAAAATAGCAGCGACTGCCAAAACTTAGATGGTATTTAAAACCACAGCAAAAGAGGGGATTTCAAGGAAGTCATAGTATCTTATTTTAGAAATATAAAATCTGCTTTTTCACAGATAATTAATCTTGTCAAGCACCAGCTGCATTAGAAGCTGGTCTCCATGTGTACTGGTAAGATACAAGACAAGTTTAAAGGTAGATGGCATTGTTGTCACACTAATTAGTAGATGGTAGACGTACTCTAAGAATCAGACAAATGTTATTTTCTAGGCAAGATAAACCAGCACTGCAGTTTATTTTAAATGATTTTAAACCTTGTTATACTTGAGGCAGATTGCTGCACAAGTATTAGCAAAATTGATTCTTGAACAGTTTTTAAATAAGTTGAAGGAGCCTTATTTTAGAGGATGCAGCCCTTAAGTGCACCTTCGATGAAGGACTAAAGCACTCTGCTGCCACCACAGAGACCTGGTTTCAAGTCTTTTGTTAGGACAACTGGACTGAAATACAATGCAGACGCAGGTTTGGCCCAATAAGTTTCACAGGTGGAGTTTGAAGAGTTGAGAATGAAGCTAGACGTTATGTTGAGTGGATTAGCTGAAGTTATATTCACAGTAAAAAGAAAAGTAGTAAATGCATAACGCAAACAAAAATGATGCTGTTAGAAGATTGTGATCCAGATGACAAGCTATGTGTTTTGGATTGTCTGAACCGGTTGTGTGTTAGTATGGTGATATCATAGATCAGACAGCAATATAGCAGGTGTAGACAGACAGCGCTTCAGGTAAAAAGAGCAGCTGCAGGGCCAACACACACACACACACACACACACACATACAATATCACAAGGGGAGGACTCATAAAGAATACATGAAGCATCTTCTGCTCGACACGTCTCTGCACTGAATGATGGACTGCTTGAGGTGTGTGTGTGCATCTGCATGTGTTGCATGTGTTGTGGATAGCTGAGCACTTTGCGTGGTGCTATGCACTGACACGTGTGTGTGTGTGTGTACCACGTGTGCGGGAGAGCCGAAGGGCGTCTGATGTGCTGAGATTTATCCTGACAACTTCCCTGCGACAGCCGGAGAGAAGATCAGGCTGAGATGATGGAGGCTTTTGCTGCTCTTTTCTTCACTTCCCACCCTAAAGTCGTCTGTCAGAGTATGATACATCGAAGCTTTCTTGTCAGAGAAAGTTTGCACTGCTGCAGGCATGCGCATTGTAATGTGAGCTTGCAGATAAACTAACTGAGTTGTAGGTTGCCACCGACCATCTACTTGTCTATAGGTACCAAGTTGTTAAAGTGTACTGTTCGTGCCAGATCAATAGGTAACCAACCACTGTTTGCAGGTGCTGAGCTGTTGGAGCGTGGCAATAAATCTGTGTCATATGAATAACATGATCTAAGGTTCAGCTTCCTTTGGAATCATAATCGCAAGATATATTTAAGGATAAGGCTGATGTTATTCTATGTTTTTCTTTCAAATCCCATGAAAAGACCAAAAACTTCTTTCAGTCTTTCTTTCAACACTTTCTAACCTCCACACTGAGCATCTCAGTTTCATTCATTCCCACTGAAAATGAAAATCTTGAAAAACAGGTCACGCATATATAGTTTTTTATTTTATTTTTTTTAAAGGCTCAGCAATTTCCTAAAACCGCTTTGCACTTTAGTTTTTAACCAACATTACTCAAACAATGCCTTTTTTGGGGACTTTTTTCAGGTGCGGTGTGGCTCATTGACATGTTTTTAATAGTTTCTTCACAACTGTAGTGCTATAGGTAATGATGGAACAGTCTTAATAGAGCTCAGTGAAAGAATAATGACTTCTTGTCATTACAGTTAACAGTAAATCATGCTTTTTTGGTCATCAGACTCGTATTGTGTCCTTAAGTAGTAATGTTGATCCCCTCTGGAGCTCGACCGACCGGTGATATCAACCAATTGCAGCTCACCACAGATATGTCAGTATCAGTGTTCTGTGACAGTAACATTTTTCGTCTGTATGTATGTAATGTGCCACTTAGTACCTGTTTCTTTTTAACATTGTGTCTTAAGTTTGAATTAATATTGACAGATTTAATTGTTGTCAGATGTTTATTTAACATCATCCTTAAAAATCAAGTTTCGATCAGGGTGTAATCCTCACACTTTATCAATATGTATTGATTGTTCAAGCTATTTGTTTTAGCCATTATAATATACAAAATATGAACATTATAACATTTCCACATACTGTATATTGCTATAATGATATGAAAGAACATATTCTGCGGTAGAAGATTTTTCTCGGTTCTAATCTGCGTCTACTCCGAAAACGAACCTGGATGTTAAAACCACGAACAAACTCGTCACTGTTGACCATTGAATTAAAAAAAAGTGCGTGCTGCCTGTCCTCAGCTGTGTTCTGTTCGCCTGAAGAGATCACTCCTGTGAAGATTAATTTGATTATTATGTAAATTCCCCTTGGAAGTATTCTAGTGGGCCATCTCATTACTCTAATTTCCTCTCTGTAGTCCCATAATGGATGTGGCAAATAATATGCAGACTTCAAAACTGATAAATTCTGCATGAGCCTCATCTTTTCAAAAGCCCTTTTTACCTCCAGATATTGAAAATTGGCATCGCGGGCCTTTAAAGATTTCCATCTATTTCCAGTTCATTTTAGGGTTTTCCTTTTGGCTGCCCCCTGCCTCGTTATGCATTCTGAATTATGGCTCCCTTTCGCAGTGAGCGGAGAGGCGTTTATGAATTTACCTCCTTGTCCATTTTAATATCCATGAGAGGCCGGTCATGGTTCAGTGAGCCCTACCCAGCCTCTTGACTCTGTTGACGTGTTATAAAAATCCCCAAACTCCCTGAACCATGTGACTCAGAAACATGAATGGAGCCTCCGGGCCATATATCTGCGCTTGTAGCTCCTTTTTCGATTTCATCGGCTGTGTGTTTGTGTCATTTAGCGTGATGCATCGGGGATGGAATACAAAGCAGCAGAGAGGTATTGTGGAGCAAAAGAGCTTCAAAGGTTTTGTGAAGGAAGAAGAAGAGGAGGAGGAGGAGGAAGATGATGAGGAAGGGAGGGGAGGGGAGGGTTGGCCTTGAGTTTCCGTTCAGCTGTGAGTTGTTAGAGTCTCCTGCATGGGGGGGGGCATGGATTATTCAGCACGGAGAAATAATTGCTGCAGTTTTTTAGTTCCAAGAAGGTTTTTTTCTTCTTTCTGTTAAACTTTGCATTCTTGTCTGAAGTGACAATGCCTTTGTCAACTAACTTTTTCAACCCCCCCCCTGTAAAGACTGTGGAGGTGTTTAAAAAACAAAACAAACCTTTCTTTGTAGAGCTCAGTCATCCCTGAGAGAATAAAAGCCTTGTTCATTTGCTGCTTTTTTTGTTTAGAATCGTGAGTGAGAAGAGGCAATGACAGTAAATGAACAGCAACACATTAACTCAGTTTACACACTTTTAGAGTACACGCAGGCTTACTTTCATTATGAATAACATGATATGAACATATAATATGAATTACTAATATTATTATACCTTTTACTTTACAAATAACTAAATAGACTGTATATAAAGATGGACTACAGGTCTCCACTTCCTCCCACTGTACCAAAAGGAAGCCACAATATCCCGGATATCCCGGGAGCTGGCCATCTTGTGCTGGTGACGTCACTTGTAATGATATCGAGGTTATCTATCGAGGTCCCACCCATACACCCGCCCGAACCGGTCAATAATGACGTCGCTTGCACTTTTTATAGCAAGTAACTCGTTAAGGCCAAACGCTTCAGAAAAATGAGCAGTTGAACAAACGTCAGCAAGTTAAGAGCTACCTACAATGACTTTTTGAACATTTTATTTGACGTGTAATTAGAGTTTTCAGTTTTGCCCATGTCTCATCTTTTAGCATTAGATGGGCAAGGTTTATGACCTATACTGCATCCAGCCACCAGGGGGGTGATCGAGATGTTTTGGGGAGGTCTTTATACACAGTCTATGACAATAACTAATAACTACAGTTGTGCTCAACCACCTGTCGACCTCCAGTAAATAATTCCACATGCATCATAGTGAGAAAGTGGTCATTTTGTGATGGACGATCTTCACGTGAAGCTCATCTATGTACCTTGAGGTTGCAACTCCAGCCTTTTCAACCAAAGGCCGCGGCCGTAAAGGAGAACCGAGCCACATTAATTTTAACGCTGCGTTGACCTCAATTAAGACTGATGAAGGCCATGCGATGCCTGTCGGCCCACGGCTCTGTCTTCATCTGTTGCGCCAATGTGCTGATGGTGGCAGCTGCCATAATAGGCTGTTAATATGATGAACTGTCCAATGTTCATGCTGATGTCCTCTGAATGTGATCATACAGCCACAGTGAACCTGGAGTGGTTATTGGCACCGGTGATCAATTCAATTGTCATTTGTGGCTGATGTCCAATTGTTACGGTTCAGTTGAACTTAGCACAGCAGGATGAATCGCTCGATGTCCTCCGCCATCATGGCAGTATTTCTTTTAAGATAGGTATATTTTTTATTGATTACTATCTAATCTAAAAGAAATCCCACTACACCTTAAAAAATATATTAAATATCTGTTTAATTGTAAAATTGTTTGTCGTTTCAATCAAGAAATACAATTCAAACGTTTGCCAGATGTAAAGAATTGGACATTTGGATACATGTATAAAAGAAAAATGAAAGAAAATAAAAGGTCTAACAATGAAGACCCACTGAATGTGCAAATTTTCCCCCTGTTCATTTGCTTTGGGGTGTGAGCGAAGGCATTGTGGGATGTCAGGACACGTAGGGCCGATCAGTGACAAGAAAAAAGGAAAAACTTTATGCAAATGATGGAAAAGCAGTGATTTGTCAAAAACGCAGACAAAGAAAAAGCAATACATGATGCGACGGGAAGTTTAGTGAATAACAATCTGCGGAGGAGATTATTATTGCAGGTTATTGGTTACGTATGTCCCGTGCCTCCAAGATAACAAATACAAACAAAAATGAAGTGCTGATTGTAGCAGGTATTCTTTTTACACAATGTTTGCTAAAGAGCAAGTTACTCTGTAGTTAGCATGCACTGACACAACCACAGGGACGAGCGAAGAGTGCCGGAGGCGATGTTGCACCATTTGTTCTCTTGCAGTGAGTTTTTGTGGGAAAGCTGACGTACAGCAACAGGCACCATCCTACCCACTGGAATAAACTATAGAAGTCTGGAAACTTACACAACTGTTAATTAAGTCCCACAGTTTTGACCTTAAGGTGGTTGCCATAGCACCACTATCAGCACAACTGTGCAGACATTATGTAAGATGGTGGGAAAGGAAGGACAAAAACGAGCAATTCAGGTGTTTTTCCATTTTTACGACATCACCTGATTGAATTGCTACAACTACCAAGTTCCCTATCAGCATTGGTTTAAAGGCACAAACACACACACACACACACACACACACACACACACACACACACACAAAGACTGTG
>JAVQJL010092348.1:0-16587 GCA_036024295.1 Nannoperca obscura
TTCCTTAAAATGGAGAACTTGGATCAATACAGTCAGGCATGTTAGGCAAAGAGTATAACATATAAAAATGTATAAAAAATAAATATTAAATATAACAACCAAACTGGGTCATTTACAAACATGCTCACAATGACAATGCTTCAATGCTGATGTCTAGCAAGCAAAATGTTTACTATGTTCACTATCTTAGATTAGCGTGTTAGCATGCTAACATTTGCTAAATAGCACTAAACACTAAGTACAGCTGAGGCTGATTGAAATTTCATTCATTCAGGATTGGGATTGTTATTAATTCACATGTAAGTTTAAAATGCAAGGAAAGTGAGGAAAATAATTAGCCCACAGGACATATGGCAGTGTCGTTGAGGCGTTTACCACAATGCAGGTCATATACAAACCTATTAGAGTACAGCATGTCTGCAAGCATTGCACAACTTCATAATATAGGACACTAATAATAAAATAAAAACAAATAACTTGCAGTTCTTTCTAGGTAGAGACTTGATTTAGTAGTCCATCACTAACGCTGATGATGTCCTCAATAATTCATTGCTGTTATGTCCTCTGCTGGCAACCAGGAGTGCATTACAATGTGTGTGCATTAGGCCTCAATCATTTATTAATTTCTTCATTTTTTAAAATATTTTAGTAAAGTATTTAATCAAGTGTTCATTGTTTCCTATATTGTAACTATTGGTTCTGTGCATGATTTCTGCATAATTGGCTTCTTTGTAGATGCATCACTGGTGTTCAGGTAATTCTAACATTAGCCACGCAATAAGATTTTAGTGAAACAACTTTAGCAGTGGCTAAATTCTCACTGACATCAATATTTTCAGGTTAAATCAATTATCTTTCAGACCACTAAATCTTGTGGTGTTGTTGTGGTAGACAGAATAGTAAACTTTAGCCTTGGGTTAATATAAATGTTCCACAAAGGAGTCCTGTGCAGTCAAGTGTCATTATTCTTTCTTTTTTGAGCTAACAGACACTCTATCTTAAGTAAAATCAGCTTACCCATATTGCCCTCTTGTGCCTTTTTAAACACACTGACAGGGTTTAAAGAGCACACCTATTCACACACACTGACTCACACCTACAACCTGTCTGTGTTTTTCAGGTGTAATTGGTTTCCTGACTGCAGCTCTGGAAGCATCAGGAGTTCCAAAGAGGAAGACGAGGAAGAGGAGACCACAGAGTCTACCTGAGAATGCTACCTGTCCCTCCGCCTCACCATGTACCCAAGGAAAACTCTTAACCTCTCCCCTTCCACAAATAATTATTTTGTCTTTGTTTTCTCCCATAACCCTCTGAGTTTGTGATCCCTTTCTACACTCAGCTGAAGTCCTAGTGATATGACTAAAAGAGCCTTTATTTTGGACATGTTGTTTTTTCCTCTCAATGCTGCCAGCCACCAAGGCTATGGTGGGAAGCGTCATTATACTTCTCAGCGGGTCGCTAATCACTGTCTGCTGTGGCTCTTGGGACTAGTGCTGCACCTCACCCTTTCCTCATGTCAACGAGTTGACCTGAAACACCCCATAGTATCCACAGGCTATGGAAAGATACGTGGTATCAGAAAGGAGCTCAACAATGAGATCTTGGGCCCTGTAGAACAGTACTTAGGTGTGCCATATGCCACCGCACCTGTTGGCGAGCGCCGCTTCCAGCCTCCTGAAGCTCCAGGCTCCTGGCAAGAGATTCGCAATGCCACGCAGTATGCACCAGTGTGTCCCCAGAATGTGCACGGGGTTTTACCTGAGATCATGCTACCAGTGTGGTTCACAGACAACCTGGATGCAGCAGCGACCTATGTTCAGAACCAGAGTGAGGACTGCCTTTACCTCAACATCTATGTACCCACTGAAGATGGTGAGTGAGACAAAACTGTCATACTCGATATTGGAGGAGATGAACTTAGCCTTGACCCTTTAAACTGTTTACATTTAGAACCAGTCAGACAAAGGTCAGGGTAAGGGTGAAATCCCACGTCTGCCTCTTTGCATCTAACCCAGAGAAATTATTTTTGTGTCACAACTGTTTCAGAGTGTAAGAACAGCTTGTGCTTTTCTATCCAATTTTATATTTGTGTCATTGCTCCAGTACTCCCTGGAGTAGTGCCATTCTGATCAGTTAGTCAGGATTATATTCAGTGGAAGAAGAGCTCTTAACGTGAGCCAAAAGACAACCAGGAGATTACTAAAGAATATATTCTCTGATAATCTCTCTTTTGTATTAATGTCAGCCTCTAAGACTATTGGTCATTGAGTCTACACATTTTCTAGATGTGCATACTAGCATATTCACATGTGTAATATTTTTGTGCTAATACTTCTGTGCTAACTGCTGTCAAGCAATTAGATAGACTTGACTTTTATTAATTTTAACATTTTATTAACTAATCAAAATCATACAGAACATGTTCAACTAACTCACTGCTTTTCAAAACCAATTAGCCACTAACATTAATTTGTTAAAACCATGTGTGAACATTATATCTAAACCTATTGCGTTAGCTTTTGCATGAGAAACACAGAGTAAGTTGCATTTGTTTTGAGTGACTGAACAAATGCACAGTGAACCTCTGAACACAGAATCGTTGACACTATTAAGATTTTATTACTTCAACAAGTAGAGAAAAACACAAGGCCCTGCATTGAGTTTCCCCAAAACTGTAAAAACAAAAACATTGTATTTTATTCTGTTGATTCTCATATTATATTAATTTATTGTTTAGAAAATGTGTCAAACTGTAATCACATTACCTCCTTTTAATGTAGTCAATTACTAGCTAGCATTACCAATTCTAACATAACTGCAATAGATTTGTTCAAGTTATTGAGTTATTCTCTTTACTGCTTTGTATCTGTTTTGTAGTTTGCTTGTCTCTTTCTACTGTAAGAAGGTTAAAACATTGCATGATGTAACTGTCCTTGAAAAATTGGTTGAAACTGTCCATAGCAAAGAGAAAATGGGTACAGATTGTTTATCAATCTGCCACGTTTATTTCATCTTTCCTCTGTATAGTTTGGACAAACCAGTAACTTACACTTATATTGTGATTTCAATGTAATTAAAGCAAACATTTACAAATGTAAAAAAAGTTATGATTGAAACAAACTAAAGAAGCATTTGTAATACAACCACCCTCCATTTCTACATTAAAGAATCCCTAAATCATTCCAATTTCTATATGACAATTCTCTTATGACAAAATTTTCCCTCAAATACTGGGGGTCTATCATCCAGCAAAAGACTTACACCAACTTTGTTCAAAATGGATAGAAAAATGTCAGATAATGAAGAGAATGCAGCTCAATAATAAAGAGAAGAAACGTAATTTTTAATAATCAGTTACTACAATAACGTATCAACTGTGACATAAAAAAAAAAACTGTGTGTGTCATAACACTGTAACCGCTCGTATAGAAAATAGTGGTCAGTCAGCAGTAAGCATGCTAGGAGATTAGCGTATTAACCGTCATGCTAGCTTGACTTTCCCTGTTGGTCACATGACCCTCACCTTACCGGCCATAGAGGTCCATTCGAGAGTATATGAAAGGGCTTGTTTTGTTTTAGTCGTCAACAAGTAAACTGGACTAACCTGCACATTTTTATCATTCCAGTTAGCTGACATTCTAACATTCAGATTGTCAAACATTGCATTATTGTTAAATAGAATATATATATATATATATATATACAGTAAAGCGTCTTATGCCATACAGGTTGTTAACTACTCCCAAACTATCTTACCAAGGCTGCATTTGCAGTGAGCCTGGTTGTATCAAACTAATCAACAAGGTGCTGTAATTACCTGTATTATTAGTATTGTTAACGTGGTTTTAAACGTCAGTGACCATTTTGGCGGGATGCACATGCCAGTTTCATGGTTTGACAGGACTGATGCCTTTTTACTTCAGGTGTGTAGTGCATGGATGCTGCACTGTGATTACTGTGGATAGATTAGGAAAATATTATTGGCGTAGTAGCTAGCTTAGGAGAAAGAAAAACGCAAATACATTGCCAGAGACAACCTTGTTTAGGCCTCTTGGGGTGAAATTAGTCAAAAACTGAAAATCACTACGAGGCAAAACCTCCACCTCTTCATGGGCTATCTGGGTGTACTTCTTGCATTAATGATCCAGTGGAGAGTGTTTGAGAAAGCAGATGGGCCGGTAAAAGAAGACAGGATCAAAGTGTAACTTTAGAGGCAAAGCATATGCTGCTGACGATAGTAAGCAAGGCTAATGATAAAATGTTAAAAAGTCTATGATTAATGGGCTCATCTGAGAGTTGCCTGAGAGTACTCAAGAAAACAAATGTTTATGTATTACTGCTGCTGCTCATATATGAAGTCACTGTTGTATTTTGACACTAAACTAGACTGTGTCAGTGTTACAGATCATTTATTTTAATGACGAATGCTCCATGGCCCAACAAAGAGATGGAAACAGATGGATTGCTAGTGGAAAATATAAGTTATAAATATAAGTAATATTTAGTATTACTAAAGTATAAAGAGAACCCAGAGATAAACAAGAAATGAGAAACAGGGATACGGTAGGTATGCTGCATAGTACATATGTCATGGATGATGTAGAGTAGGGGTTCTCAAACGTATTACTCAAAGGTCCGCATCTGCTTTTTATTCAAGGTCAGAAGTCCAGAACGACCCCCCCTACACACACACACACACACACACGCATACAGGTAGGCTACTCGTTGTCGCAATTAATGTCAAATCTCTTGATTCGGCCAGAATGAAACTGAGGCAGAAAAACAATTAAACCGCAGCAGACACAACTCAGTAAGTTGACAGTTAGTTCTGACTCACATATTCTTACAGTTACATTTACATACATTTAAATCGTGTACTAGAAAAAAAAACAAGACACATTCAGCTGATAGCAAATTCTCTGGTGTAACATTACTGCAAGAACACACAGCCCTTTTCCCTGCAGTTAATGTTCCCACGACAACAATGTCAACGATAAGCCACATTAAATCACATTCATCTAGAGATGATTGCTGTGAATGATCCCCAGCTACACCGTATATTCAATGTCACTAACAAGTTATTGATCAATATTGTATGTGTGTATTTCAAAATAGAAACGTATTGTATTTATAACACAAGGTATGGGCTGGGTCCGGATTGACTTGACATTAGGTCCAGATGCAGACTGAAGTCTGGAGTTTGAGAAGTCCTGATGTAGAGTCTGTATTATTCCCAGGGGAGAAGGTGTGCAAATGAGTGAGACTGATTTTACATGTAGTCCTGTCTGCTTGTCAAAATCTGTCACTTATTGTCAGGGGTCACTGCTTACACGAGACTGATGCTGTCCCCAAGGATGTGTTTAGCCTTGTGTGTTAGAGGGAAATAGAGACTGAAGAAAAGTGAAGTGCCCCTGAAATCAAACCCACTACATTTTACACCTAACTGCTGTCACAATCCGGCAAATAATTTATATAGTGTTAGACTCGCGATTATGTCCGAAGTACCAACTTTAAAGTCCCTGACTGTATTTCACTATGACATTCAGTTTTTATGACTAAATAAACAACAATCGAAGTTAAAGTTTGGTTGGAAAAAACGTCCTTAGTGAGTGTGGTTTGTTTAGATTTGATTGGCAGTGCTCTGTTCATTTATACACATATTTTAAGTATAACGGTGAACCCCAAAAAAGCAAAGTCACAACTGATTTTAAACCTCAGTGCAGTCCTCCTGCTGGAGATGAAACTGTTCATGTCCTCCAGTATCTTGAAGAGTCTGCACAGCGATCATCCTGATGGCATAAAACATGCCAAGAAGTATTTGGTCTCCCACTGGTCATTAAATGGCACACTGGCAACATATATCTGTGGATAGCTATATCCAGACTGAATTATTTGAACAAGTATTAGATGAATTGACATGAAATCTTGTATAGACATCCAGGGTCCCCAGAGGAATCTGAATCTGGTGATCCCCTGACTATTCCTCTACTATTACCAGAAGGTTAAAATCTTTGCTTTTTAGTGAAACGTGTCAACAACTGTAAGATGGATTGCCATGAAATTCTGTACATACATGCATGGTTCTCAGATAATGTATCCTTCTGACTTTGATGATCCCCCAACGTTTCCTCTAATTCCACAATGAGGTGCATTTGTGGCTTTGAGTGAAATTTGTCAACAACAAGTGGATGGATCACCATGAGATTTACTACCTAGATTTGATACCTGCAAAACTAATGACATTCCTATCAGTGTCAGCTGTGTGTTTAGTGCAAATTAGCAATTGGCTTAACATTGGCATGTTAGCATTGTCAGTGAGAGAATGTTAGCATGATACTGATTTGGCTCAAAGCACTGCTGTGTCTAAGTACAGCGTCACAGAGCTGCTATTGTGGTAGTAGACTCTTTATGGTGTCTCAGCTACACTAAGCTGTTTTAGCTAGTGGGTTAACTTGCTAACTTGGTACCAGTGAGTGATGGTCAAGCATGTTTAAAGGGAGGATGTCGTGCTGTATTGTGCTGTGTTTGGCAGCAAGCAGCTGCATTCCCACTCATGGCGGATGTAGGTGGGCCAAAATGAATTGGCAGCACAGAATCATACCCAGCCTGTATCAAAATGTTTTGGCCAAATCTGGCTTGCACAAATTGATTTTGACACATTTAATTTGCAGAGTACAACATTATGTATTATCTTCTCATTCTACTTTAAGTAATACCCTGTCATACATCTGTTTTAGACCTAGAAATACTCTTACTGAACACGTTCTCTGCGTTATTCTAAGAAGACAAAAGGAAATTCACATCTCACTCTTCTTTCTGCATCTGTTCACCCCTCCTGCTCTCTCCTTCCTGAAATCATCCATGCCTCTTCTCCTCTCTCTTCTCTTCTCCCCTCCATCTTTATGCAGATGGTGGTAGAAGGGGTCACTGTTCTGAATCCAAATTAGCTTCGTGCCCTTTCCCACCTGACCACTATGTAGCCTGCTAGTTCTTCAACTCAAATGAAATTCAAATAACTTCTTAGAATAATGTAAATAACAAGTCTTGTTGACTGAACAGTGAGTTTTACAATCTCCCGTTATCTCTCTTTCTAGCTCCCTACCTCCTTCTACAGTGTTCAACTTTAACTCTCCTGTGTGGCCAGGCTTCTAGGCAAGAGCACTGTCTCACTGCGTTCCTTTTTCCTCAAGACACTCCTCAGCTAAGGGCCTAAGATCCTTCATTTTTATTGCCGCTAGAGCAGCCATTTACCGTGCTCTTTATTAAAAACCATATTTCAGGGGGCAGGACAGTGGAGGCAAGGATGGAGCTGGAGGCTGGGTTGAAGAGATGGAGTTGCAGAAAGATAGGACTGCATGTGCTGCAAGCTGTTGCCTGGGATGCAGGGAGGTTGAACCCAAGCTGTGTCTGACACCTTGTCAAGCAGACAGGCCCCCATAGACATGACATACTGCAGGTTCACCCCGTTTACTGCACTGAGGAAATAGAGAGGGACGGGAGACAGCTTGCGCTCTGGCCACTAGCTCACTGAACCGAACAGAAACACTGTTGACTGAGAGATGAGAGCTGCATTAGGTCAAATAGTGGGAAAACCAGAGCTAAATGCTCCTGCGTAGGCCATTGCATTTCAGTGACCAGTGATTTTTGAATGAAGTGTGTGTGTGTGAGTGTGTTTGGGTTTGTGTTTCCCTTTGGCTACATTTTGTCATGTCTAATGCTTATTTTGTCAGAAGTCAATGCCATTTATTTCAATGCAAATCTTTATTTGATCAATTGGGTTTGTGCTTATTATCCTTTCTTTTTTATTATTCATATATAGCTTTTTACATTTTTTACCAAAATACTCGAAAGATACAATAGCCATAATATTATAGATGTGAAGCGCTGCTGCTTTTCTCAGTGTTATATATATATATATGTGTATATATATATGGGTTTGCTAGCACCACGGCTCTTAGGATGGCAATGTCGGCATTGTTAATCGGTCCACCACTTTGGTCCAGACTGAAAAAACGGATGTTATGGATTGCCATTAAATTAATTTTGTACATACATTCATGGTCTCCAGATGATCAATCCTAATGACTTTGGTGATCCCCTGACTTCCCCACCCAGAGGCTGACATTTTTGGTAGTTAGTGAAACTCAACAACTACTTGATGGATTGCCATGACATTTGGTACAGACATTCATGTTCCACTCAGGATAAATTATAATAACTTTACCTCTGGCTCCATAATCAGGTCATTTTTTTTATATTTGTCAAATACTTTTGTTTATGAACAAATCCCTGCAAAACCAATGGCATTCCCATCAGCCACATCTGTACTTTTGTGGTAATTAGCTAATGTTAGAATGCTAACTAAGATGGAAAACATGGCAAACACAAAGCTTACTAAACATCTGCACCTTAGCATTGTCATTGTAAGCATGTTAGCATAGTGATGTCTGCATTTAGCTCAAAGCACTGCTGTGCCAAAGCACAGCCTTACAGAGCCACTAGCATGGCTGTAGACTTTACCTTGGGCTCTGGAAAACTGGCATTTCCACTATTTTATGACGTTTTAAAAACTATCAAGTAAACAAAAAAAGTCAACAAATTATTTGATAATAAAAATGAATCCTAAAAACAACAGTACTTTTCTCAGTTTTTTTAATACTGAAAGACTTAGAGACACATCTTCTGTTAAGGTGAGGGCCCGTAAGAAGTCTTAGGTTGAAGTCTGAGTTTCTACTACAAAGTGGGACAGTTTGAGCAGATCTTATTCTCACACATAGGTTAGCTCTTTATTAGGCATTAGAAAACAAATGAAATTAGAGTAGTCTCCATTAAGGGGAGAGGTGTGGTATTAGAGTGGTGCTAAGTAGTGGCGAAGTGCTGACAAGACGGAAGACTAATGTGCCTTTTTATCCATTACCGGTCTGTCTACCTGTTTTCTCTGTAGACCAGGACCAACTACTGTACCACCACCCTCTATGACAGGAAGTGCTCTCTGGATCCGGCGCCTGCATGGTGGTACTCCGAGGATGCAGCAAATTCATTCAGCATTGATCCTTTTCCATTTAGACGGAAGATAAACATTTTATATCAGGAAACCATATTCATATAGAATGGATGGGTGAAAATGCAGCATTCTAATGGTGGAGTGCAGTGATGCTCTGTGTCTCTTTTGTCAAGAGACGCAGCAGCATTTTGAAAAGGGTATATGATGTTTCCAGCAGAATGGTACAAACAGACATGTCAGCAGCACACTGGCAGAGTGATAAACCCCTTGGCAGCCCAACGTAGAGTATTCTTTAAAATGAGAGACCGCAACGCCTCGGAGAGCAAAGAAAGTGCTGCTGGGTGGGTACGAGGAGGACAGCAACAGATAGATGGTTAATGCGTGTGGAGCTGCATGTGTGTGTGAACGTGAGTGTGTTTTAATGGCTTTCTTGAAGACGTGCACATGTAGACAGTGACTGAGAACGACACAAAACGCAGGGGTAATTGTAGCCTGATGGAAAGCTCCCCTGACAGAAACCAAGAAAAAAACGAATTAATGGGATCCTTATCAGTTAAAACTTACAGAGGTTGACACGCCAGGGCATTGGTTGGTCTTTGTGATAAATGCGTGTTATTGGCTATGCCCTATGGAGCATTTAACTGTCGTTACAATTAAAGCTTAATGCGGGGCTCCTCTTTGACCTTGGTGAGGGGAATCCTGTCACAAGCCTTCGCAGGCGGTGTAAATATCAAACACAACGCTCCCTCTTTACTAATTTGGTAGAGAAGATATTTCTGGCTCTATGCTGGCATTTCTCTGAGCACAATATGCATACCTGGTCACATGTATTCAGGATGAGTAGCTGTGCCTGACCGTGTATATGCGTGTGTGAGTGTGCATCTTCAGTGGTATGTTTTGACAGTCCAGTCTCTCTGGATTGTGCAGGGACGTTTGCCTTAGGACTGCAACACTGTCCTTAGCTGGAGCAGGATATGGAGTATCTTGGCATTCTTTTGCTTTTTCTGACCCAAAAGAGTGATGGCTTGATTTAGCTTATTGATTTTTCTTTACAAACCAGCATTGTGTCAGGACTGTTTGGGAGAAGGGTTGAGGAGAAGGGGCCCCTGGAGTCATTTATGAGACAGTCCGTGACTAGATCCTAAGCAGTTAAAACAGATGAGTTCGGGGTTATCTTTTCAGGAAACAGTGTGTAATCCTTGTACATATTTTTGTCTTCAGCTATATGCTGTCAATGTAACGTAACAGAGCATAATGTGTCATTTTTTGTTATTTTTCTCTTTTAATCTTCTCTTGTTTTTCTGCAAATGCAATCTTTTGAATTTTGCCTTTTGTCCCCCTCCCCCCCTTATTTCTGAACCTTAGGTCCGCTCACAAAAAAACATGATGAGTCTACAATGAACAGACCAAGGGATGAAGGTATTTTAATTGCATGTTTTTTCTTTCTCCTCGTGCTCCATTTTTCAAACTCTGTGGGGAATGTTGTGTTTGTATCTGTATTAATAATTATCTTAGACTCTTGACTCGATATGCACATTACATTGTCCGTTGTTAACTGCTTTGATTAGCACACAAATCTGTCATTCCTGCTCACTGGCACGGTTTTAGCTAAAATGCATAAAGAGCTCCATACAAAATAGTTGTTCTTCATTCCCCCCCTGTCACAAATGCTGCTCTTTGGGTACTTGCACAGAGAGCTAATTTACTTTCCTCTCTTGGTTGCTATGTGGTTTATCAACCACATGCTGTTCTGACTGTCCTGTGTGATGCATCACTAAAAGTCAATATTCAGTTCTTTTTTACCTGGGCTTTTATTCTTGTACTAAAGTACTTATGAAATGGTCTGCTAAATGATTGTCTTTCATAATGTTATTGGGCTTTCTCCAATTCTTCATTTTTAAAGCAGGAAAGACTGAAGGACTGCATATTTCTGTTATTGCTGTGCATTTTCAAGTTCACTGCAGTCAAATGGAGATGCTCTTTATTACTCTTTACTGATGCAGCCAAAATCTATGCAGACAGTGTGCGCATCTGTTTCTGTACACGTGCCCAGACGTACTGTATATTACATAGCATTATTCACACATAGAGTGCATTACATTTCTATTTGTGCATGTGTGTCTACTCGAGCACAGTGCATGTGCAAATCTGTGCCTGGGTGCATGTGCTCTAATATGTGCCAATGTGTGTGGGGTTTTTTCTTGTATTTTTGGACTCTGTGCTATTTGAGTATTGAATTCTCTCTCCCTTGCATCTCTAATTGCTATGGTTTAAAAAGAGACAGATGTAGCTAATCCAATTGTGTGGTTTCTTAACGGTGAAAACAGAAGGAAGGATTCATGCGGGATTGCCTAGGAGAGGAGCAGAATGATAGAATAGAGATGAAAGAAAAGGAAAAGCTGAGCACTGCGAGAGCACAGGGGAGGGTAATGAGGGGGAGAGAAGGGAAAAAATAGTCATAATGAAGACAAGTGCATGATGAAATGACATTTATAGAGCTTTGAAAGTGAGAGAGATGTAGAGAAAGAGAGATTGAGAGGGTGGATGAGTAGGAGACTGGTAGAGCTTGACATTTATGCTGACACCTGATGGATCTTGACAGGATCAGGAGGGCTCTGGTAGGCCTGAATTCCTCACTTAATTGCTCAGGTATGGATTGGACACAGGTTCCTAAACATCATTGGAAAATACTATTATTAGCATCTTGTTTTTTTGTAAGTTGTTTGCAAGAAACTGCATTGCTTGGGTGTGGGTTTGTGTGCAAAAAAGAATGTTCAAGTGCTGAGTCAGGCTAAAACTTTTACGCTCAAATCAATTGAGATTTCCATAAGAGAGTGAATGAGAGAGGACCAGAATAATGGAAAAGCAGAAAGTAGGCAGTTTCTTTTGGGAGGAAAGACATTACATTGGGAATAGATATAAGGGAGGGGGGTAGTATCTGGTTAGGTAGAAAAGAGAAGAGTGAATAATGTGCCTGTGTTTTGGAGGCAGGCAGGAGAGACACTGAGCTCCTTGTTGGCCATATAGGCCTTGGGTTTGGGCTGAGTGAGACACTTTCACCCTGCGACCCCGCACCCCTAATCACCTCTCTGTTTGTGCTGAGCCCTTTCCAATCACACTACCATTCCCGCCCACTTTAACACACATCCAACTCTGTTTCCATCTTTTTATTATTATTCTACTTTATGAACAAAAATGATTATGTCATGCAGATGTGTGATATCTTCAGGGTTTTTATTATCACCAGAGGTCGCCAGACAAATGCCTGTATTCTCATCAAAATACCTACACCATCTGTCCAGTTTTTTTTTTATTAATATACACTAGACAAATGTTCTTTTTAAGCTTACCTGAGGAAAGTCTTATGCCCCCAGAATGTTGTCAGAATAAAATGCGCACTAGTGATGAGATAGACTGCAAGAAGTTTTCTTCTTTTACACCACTTGGACCTTTACTATCCACCTTTCATTAAGGCATTGTAGGTATGCATGAGCTTTTTATCTTTTCAATGGAAATGAATGGATTTTTATTTCCATTTAGGTTTTTTTGTGGATTACTCCTAGCCTTTATTGGGCTTAGCAAATATTTCAGTTATAACTTTAAATTTTTCTGAGGTTTCGCTGGTTCTGAGTTATTAAAAAAAATCTTTTCACTCTTTATTCACAGTGTGACAATTAACTCAACGTGAAACAAAAGTTAAGTCAGTTTTTAGTCTAAGTTCATAGTTGGAGCTTAATGTTATAGTCATATACTTAATAGAGTAATGGCCTTGATGCCTTGCAACATTGTATGATTACATTGTAAACTTTGTGTGTGTGCATTGGGTAACTGAAAACCTCAACAGAGATGTAGTTGTTAAATATTTACATAATTGGTAGATCAATCATAGTTCAAATTGCAAGCTGGTTGTTTTTGTTTTACTGTCTTAGTACAGCATTAGATACCCGTTTTAGGTGGACAAAGAAATACACTATAATGTTTCAGCCTTTTAGAAAACTAATACATTCACTGGTCAAGGCTAGTGCAGCAGAGTCTAGCTTGAAAAAGGGGCTCTCTATTAAAGGCCCAATCTGTGATCCAAATGTAAACATAACTGCTCAGCTCAACTTAGCTTTCTTTATATAGCACTTTACACGCAATACCGTTGATCCAAAGAGATTTTAAGCACACCGAAAAAAACAAAACGACCAATCATATTGACAGGACACTAAACATTAAAAGACTACTACATTTAAAGGGGATGTCCACCGATTTTACCTTAAGTCTTGACATGTGTTGGCGAGTTCTGCTGCATCTGTAAAAAGGGTTGTATAAAGCCTTTTGTGGCTCCAACCAGAGCTGCGTGAAACATGCCTCAAGTGAGGTCACTCAAGTCGGTAACTGTTGGGGCTGAAGACTACTAGTTGAAAGTGACCAGACCTCTGTAGCCTGCTCCTCATCTCTCTCGAGGCTAGGAGCTCAAAGCTACATTAGCCACAACAAGCGTAACACACCTGAATCACCAGCCCAACTGTCAGCAGTCAAGTTGCATTGTGTGTAATGTAGTCACCATATTTTGACAAGGAGGAAGAATGTGTAGACACAGCTGCTACAATCATCGGTTTTGATCCTTTTTTTTACTGACCATCTTGAGTCCAATGCTAAATCGATGGCGTATTCTTGAAGTTGTTTTGTTGTTTTAAAGGTAAGTTAGCATCAAATATGTTTACATCAGTAATCTCTGTAAACACATGAGTAAAACATTCATTTAAAATTATACAAAAAATACTGACTGGGCTTTTAAAAAGGGCAGCTACATGTCATTGCCTCAGTTCCTTTTCTCTCAGGATTAAATTTATGGTGTGAGAGCCGAGTGAGGACTGATGACGGCCTGCTGATTTGTAGCTCCTCTATACTGTCCTGGTAATGCCAGGATAATTGAACTTGTGTACATATCCTCTGGGAAATCAGCTGAGGTTCAGAATACACCAGAGAAGGGAAGAAAAAGAGCAGTGCGTTGGAGTGCACGACTGAACATTTTTATTTTTAGTCTGCTTGTGTCATACGTATGATCCATAAAATGTCTGCATATGTGAAGCAATATGTACAATTTTTCGATATTTACTTATGTGTATGCCTGTGTGTGCGTGTGTGTGTTTGTGTGCGTCTGTGTGTGTGTGTGTGTGTGTGTGTGTGTGTGTGTGTGTGTGTGTGTGTGTGTGTGTGTGTGTGTGTGTGACTGAGTGACGCACCCAAGTGCATGTGTAACCTGAGATTCAGGTGGTGATGCAGGCGGGTGTGCAAATACGTGAGTAGAATTTGTTACCACGGCAACAGGCATTCAGTGAGTCGGTGCAATGGAATGGCTGGTGCAGTTCTATTAGCGAGAAGCAGTTTCCATAGCGACTCAACATCGCAGCTGCCTATGCAAGAGTTTGTGTGTGTGTGTGTGTGAGTGTTTGTGTGTCTGTATGAATACGGTGTGAATCCTGTGTGAATTTGAGTGTTCATTAGCGTAGCTCTCTATGTATGACTTGCTTTGTAACATTTCATATTTTTTCATCCTTGCTATTATGTTTTTTTTTGGTTTGAACCTCCCATCCATGTCTCTACCCCGTCAGTTCTCTCACACTGCCCTATTTTCATCTCCTTCCTCTCTCTGTCTTACCTCCCTTCATCTCTCTTTCTCTCCTCCTATTTCTCTTTCTCTCTCTTCCCCATCTCTGAGTGCTGAAGCTCATCAGGGTAAACAGATGCTGTGGCTGTTATTTATGTTTCCACTTGATCTGGCTTTCATACAAATTATCCACAGGCCCTGCACAGTGCAGACGCTCAGCCTAACTGGGCTGCACTGGCAGCTCTCTCAGCCTTATCCACTCTCAGACACTCAGACTATACCACAGACGCTGCGAGGGGGGGGGTTCATGGTGAGGGGGTGGGGGGCATCAGAGTGAACCATAGCAACACACTGATGGGCACAAAGACACCAATAACAGAGAGGGCATCAGAACTGGCTGCACCATTTGCTCCACACATGGAGGGGAATAGCAGTTTGGGAAGGTACCATCAGTGCACAGGACAATGGAAACAGACATCACAGAATGAAATATAGAGGATAAGCCCAGCGGGGCAGACATGAAATACTTGCTGCCGACTTAAAGGCAGTATACTGAAAATGTTTTATACTTAGTATCTTCATCTTCTTTTCTCTACTGAGTCACTGGCTGTAGGAGGTTAGAAAAAAATGCATAGGGCTTTTTTCACTTAGAAGACTGTTGCATCTCGAGCTGTCATTTTAAACTGAGTAGACTGCCTGTTGCCTGTGGACACTTAAGGTCAATAGGACCTCTTAAAAAGCATGAATGCGTGGTGAAGAATCTTACCAAAGAATGAGTGAACCTGAAAATAATCAACACCATTGTTTGTTTGTGTTGTGCAGATATTCGGGATCGCCGCAAGAAGCCAGTGATGCTGTTCATCCACGGAGGCTCCTACATGGAGGGCTCAGGGAACATGTTTGATGGCAGCGTCCTTGCTGCCTATGGAAATGTTATTGTGGTCACCATGAACTATCGACTCGGTGTGCTTGGTAAGTTTGGCGTGTCCCAACCACCTGATGTAAATGTTTATAGACCTTGTTCAACATGTGTCATCTCACCTTGACCTTGAGCAGCCCCTCTGTGTTAGAGAGATGATGTCCATCGAAAAACATGTGTTTTAGAAACAGTGTTACATTGTATATATATAGCTTGCTGTGTGAAAAATAGCACTCTATGAAAACTACCCATTTGAAAGGCGTTATGATTTATGTCCCCTTGAAATCATAAATCACTGTTGAACACAGAATGCCCAAGAATGAAAATGAAAACCCCTCCTTCTGCAGCCTCCTGTAGTCCTAATGGGTCTTATATTGTCTTACTCTAAGCTAACACCAAGGCATATGAATGTCAGTTTCACGCCTGTAATGGCATGTACTGTGAAGACTCTATTTGAGTTTTTAACGTAAAGCAGCCACTCGTCTCAAATAATTTCGCAGTGTTGACATGCTGCTGCAGAAAGAACATGAGGGCAGGCAGCACAAAAGAGAGACGGCTATAAATGATGAGTATTTTAAGGTGGCTGTATAAGACAATATCCTATACAAGCCAAAATAAATCTTAACTAAAGTAGATAATATATTGCTTTTCTAGTGTTTTCATTTGTTATTTTTTACTATATAAATATATATATGGTTGTTGATATTTCTGTTTTCTGATTGCATGTGGACCAAAACCAAAAAATCACATTTTAAATTTTGAAGATGAAGTCAGTCATTTTTCTACAATGTGGTAATTTCAATTTTATTTATATAGCGCCAAATCATAAAAGTAGTTATATCAGGTTACTTTTCATATAGAGCAGGTCGACAACAGACCCAACAATTCTCGCCATGAGCAAGCAGTAGTGGCAAGAGAAAAACTTGCCTTTCAACAGGCAGAAACCTCGAGCAGAACCAGGCTCTGGGTGGGCGGTCATCTGCCTCCACCTGTTGTTGAGAGAGACAAACCCCCTCCGCATGGTTTGGATAGTACATTATGTGCCAGTCAATGCATAAAACACATTCA
>JAVQJL010092349.1:0-16638 GCA_036024295.1 Nannoperca obscura
AAGAGAGACAGAGAGAGAGAGAGAGAGAGAGAGAGAGAGAGAGAGAGAGAGAGAGAGAGAGAGAGAGAGAGGGAGAGAGAGTGAGAGAGAGAGAGAGAGAGAGAGAGGGAGAGAGAGAGAGAGCCAGTTGTTTACAGCTGTCATTTGTATTTGGTGCTATGAGATGAGATCAAACATGACAAAATCTGGTAAGATGAGGAGGTGTTCTTGCATGGTGTGGTTACTCCTGCATGGCATTTAAAGCTGTGTGGCGAACCGCAGGTCATTTACTGGCTGGGTAGACTTGACAATTGAATTTGTCAATCGAGTTTTCAAGTGAAGCAAACCTTAAATAAAACAATGGCCAACAATCACAGTCCGGCTTAAAGGTCGACTCACCCAGATTACATAAAAACACGCTGTCTCTCTTACTGCTAGTGGTATCTAGACAGTTTGGGTTATAGTTTTATCAGGTTTGGAGATGTCTGTCTCGGGGATCTCTGTCTCCATCCCAGTACTATTTAAAGTTTTCTTAAAGTGTAGATAGATTACATTCAAAAACTCAACAGTAAAATATTGGCTTCTAAATCACTGCCTACATGTCAGATTCTTCCGAGATTCACACAGGTCTGTTTGTCTAATTGACAGCTGTTTTCTACTGTTGGGTTCATGTCATATGGTTGGTAGAGATAGAAAAGATTCCCACTTTTACAACTTGCAAGCTTAGAGTTGGTCATGTAAGGGTTAAAAATACTGCGCATTGACAATAAAGAGCTATATCCATTACATCTGGGTTTAATTATCTTGAATGGCAGACTTTTGCTGACATGAGGCATCCATGGCTGCTTGGTTTTCAGGCATTGCTGTATTATAAAGCGGCAAGTCCGACATCAGAGCTTCCAGTGGTAATTATGACTTGGATGTCGATGTGAACGCTAAGTTGGGAACTGACATGAATGTGGCATAAACTGGCAAAGCAATTGAGCCAATGGCAGTTTTGTAAATTAAAAATGTCCGGAAATAACAATAAGCATGGATGAGATTGATGCAACTATACAGGCCGTTTTAAATCAACTTACAGAAATAAAAATTGGCATATTGCTTCCATGACAAATGTTAATTGCTCCTGGCAAAATGTACTGAAGCTTCTGTGACTACCAACAATTACATCAGTTGAACGGATAACCCCATCTCTGTGTATTTCGTCAGTTTATCTAAAGCAGGAGGCCAATAATTAGCTAATAGGTGTGAGCCTAGTGTAGCAAATATCTGCAGAAATATGGGGATCATGCAATCAGAAAACTACAGCAAAATAAACGTGGATTGTTTGCTCTTTTTCCAATACCATTGAATGGTAGTTGACTTCAGTAACACCATGAATGACAAACCATTTATTAATTCATTGTTGTCACCTCTACTGGAAGCTTATTTGGTGTTTTTGTAGCATTTTTTGTTTCAGTTCTCTTGACCACCATAGTATTCGAGGGCTATCTTATCTTCAAGCCTGTAGAATTAAACACAAAGCGTCTGCATGGCTAACCCTAGGTACACATGAGAAAATGTTTTCTTTGTGGTAAAAAAAAATTCAATTCAATTCAAAAATGTACTATGTGTATGGGGGATATTGGAATTCTGACAGGGAGCCCATTAGACGATCAATATAAATGAAACACGAAGTAAACAGTCACATGGCCATTCCCTAGTTATCAAACCACACATGTACAAGCCAGAAAATGTATTCAACTGCATTAGACTTTGGGTGCATGTTGGAGAAATAGGGCAACTCTTATACAATATGTGTGTTTATGGAGGCTGGATGCCCACAGGACCAGCGTGAGGCATGGATAGAGACACAGCCAGGGGAGAACTCATCTGTTCCTTGGCTCTAAGCTGTTCTTCATAATGGCTTCGTCCCCTGGGCTGTGCAGAACTGAAAAACAACCTTGATAATTCTCACACACACTGTGAGGAGGGGGGGGCATGAAGGGAACGTGGGGGAGAAGGGGAGGGAGTTCTGTGCTTGTATTCCCATGTCCAAAAGACCTCTTTTGTATTCAGGTAATTTGGCTTAACCGGGAAAATACTGATAACTCCTTGACACAAGGTCACACATTATATGCTATTAAAAAGCAAATACAGGTATGTGTACCTCGCGCACAAACACATTCATTAACGCGCGTGTGCACACACACACACACACACACAAGTTGATGGGTCAACAGAATTATGTAAACCACTTGGTTTCATCTTCATAATCGCCTGAGGTCTTTGAGCAGTCAGGGTCACTGACACGATTATCCTATTATATTAGATAAAATAAAGGAGATGGAGAGAGGCAGTGAGAGAGGTGAGACAGGAAGGAAAGAAAAGGAGAATATTAAAAAGGCTCAGGCATGCGGGTGGGAGCGTCTCCAGGTACATTAAGAAGGATGTGCAGGAAATACAATGGATTACTCTGTGGCTACTCAGAAATTCTACCTCGGGAACAGGTGTGTGTGTGTTTGTGTGTGTGTGTGTGTGTGTGTGGAGGGTTGTCTGAGAAAAAAGGTATGAATAGAGAGATGGGATGAGACATGTGGAGTGACAGTGAGAGAAGGGGATTTCAGAGTGAACTTTGAGTGTACATCTCATATATTTTCATCTGGCCTCAGGGAGAGCCGAGACTGGCTCCCTACTTCACTGTCAGCCAAGACAGACTCCACAGTGAGTGTGTGTGTGTGTGTGTGCACGCACCTGCATGCACAGGTGTGCACATGTTCACAGGTGATGCATGTGTTGCTGTGTATGTGTGTAAATATGGCACTGATGTATGGCGCCTGTCTCTGTATCTCTCATGTTTAGGAGACAACAATCCTGTCTTGGGCTTATTTATATTTTTTACTTTTGGTACTTTACACTGTGACTGTATTTGTGAATGTGCATTGTTATATTTTGTATGTAACAGTTGGAGGTACAATTTCATTGAAGAACTTAAAAAATAAAGTTCCGAAGCTTTAAATGACATTTGTATGGTGCCACTTTATTGCGTTGTGATTGCTCGGTCTTTTTACCTTTTAAATTGTACTTTTAAGCACAGGAATGTAAGAAACTTTAAATGAGTGGTGGAGAAATAAATAATGCTATTCATTACATATGTGAGTGTGTGTGTGTGTGTGTGTATGTGTATGTGTGTGTGTGTGTGCCACCCCTGCATAAGATACTGCTGCTGGTCACAAGATGCAAAGCCTCATCCAACCAACCGAATTTGGAGGCGAATTAAACAAACAAAGGAGAATAAGAGTGGGAGAGGAAGAGGTCTGATGGTCTAGATTAATACGATTTTAAATTTTGAGCAAAAAATCGGATTTATGGAGGGAGGATTGTGCCAAGCTTTTACTGTTGACCTTAAAACATTTTGTGTTCGTCCTTCTGCTCCTGTTCAATTAACTGTTTTTATTTTTAGGTGAACTGTGCGTTTCTAATAAAAGTAGAAAATGAAAAGCTGAGGAGATGAGAGCTGCGTGTCAGAGATAACATCTCTCCAATTCTGACAAACATTTAGCTGTGGTTAAGAGAAAAATGCATTTAACTTTGAGTGACAGTCTGAAGATTAAAGCTTTTTATAAAAGATATGAAATCTGCAGACATTTTCTTGCTTTTAAAATATAGGTATTTTGCTGATGGAAATTGAAAAACACTAGAATAAATCAGCACTTACGAATCATTACATTTGGTGGTAGCTCAGTAAGAATACATTTGGCGGGGATATGGAGGAAAGGAGTTCACTCTCAACACTCAAAACTCTTAAAACATGACAGCACCAGATTTATTTTGGAAACCTCTTGAGATAAATCACAAAAAAACCTTTTTAACCTTTTTAATGCCACCAAAACACATTTTGTTACAATGCTCAGGCACAGAAAATGAGAAACAACAAAAGAGGCAAACCTGGTTTATCACCTGCCTTGCTGTGCTTTGTATTGGATCGCTATTCAAATCCCCAGCTCCCCTGAATACTCTGCTGCATGGCTGCAGTCCAAAACAAAAACCTCCTTCACTGTACCCTTGATGCTACAACCCTAATGGTCCTTTTTGATGACGAGGCAGGGAAACAGAAATCACCCCAACAGTAAATTCTTCTGACTGGCTCTCTGATGATGAGTTTTGACGTGAGTGTTTGCCCCAAGGGCAGCAGGTAAAGGGGACAGCAGTAGTAGGGTGGGTGGGGTGTACAGTATCCTTGCTATTGGAATGCAGCCCACTGCGTCGCTGGCATGTTTGACACATGCTGCAGCCCATAATAATCAGCCCAGTCGTCACTCAGCCGGGCCCTGCGCTCTGAGCCCGCAGCATCAATTCAATCAACTGAGCTTTTCCGATCGCCATGCCTCTGGAGGAAAGACCCGAGCATAGGAAACATGTCAGTCAAATGTCTGACACACACTCTATCCGACTGATCAAACAGCCACAGAGATAACAACTGAGCGGGGGCTTCAGCATGTGTTTCCGCGTGTGTGAGTGAGCAGATCAGCATTGCAGAATACTTGACTGGAACCAGAGTTTCTGTGTAAGAACTTCAGCCATTGATTGATGATAATGAGTCCAGCTTAAGAGCACACGATGGGGAAGAGAGAGGAAGTGAAAGAAAGAGGGGGCAAACTGAAAAATGGGTACTGAAGAAGAACGACATAGAGGAATGAAGACGAGAGGTGAAGCCACAGATTTAATATACGAGGAAAATCGAGTCGGAGGGTGAAAAAAGAAAAAAAAAAAGATGTGAAGGATGGTGCGGAAGAGAGTAAGCGAACAAGAGGTGCAGGAGGAGGAGGAATGAGGGAGAGGATGAGAAGGGGGAACAGTAAAAAAAAACTGTGTTTTTGAAAAAAAAAATCCCAGGCCATCTGGTAAAATGGAATTACATTAGCGATGCACATACAGCCCTCATGCTCCTGTCTCATCAACACATATCACAGGCTGAGATGGTTAATGTGCATGTGTGTGTGTGTGTGTGTGTGTGCGTGGGTGATTACTGTGAGCACTCAAAGTAAGGTTTTGACCTTGACATTTTTACCAAAATCCAAAACCCCTTATCCGCATTGAGCATTGATTTACACCAAAACTCTTATCTGGTCAAGCATTTGCTGCACAATGGCGCATGTGAGGTATACATGCCCATAAACGCCTGTTCAAATTGTCCAAAGAGGAAAAAAGAGACATTAAGAGGACTGGGGGTGGCTAATGTTGGCAACTATTACCTCACATAAGAGCTCTCCCACAGTCCCATTTACTCAATATTTCATGCATGAATAATCCAATACAAGCAAAAGTGCAATATTTCCACCAGGGCCCCGACTAGATTAGCAGAGGGGGTTTGGCACTGTCCCTCTGAGGACTCCCAGGCTTCTCCCAGGAACACAGAGCAAAAGTAATCAGACACAAGACACATCTTTCTTATCTCCTGCTCACTCCTAACAAGCACATAATTGCTAATATCTTTGCTGAGCTGGAGAACGAATACCCTGGAGACTGGCTATGTATATGCACGTTGATAGAGAGATGAGGACGGGTTGCTATAGGAACAAGGAAGCCTTAATGTGGTAATGCAGGGGGCAGGAGAGCAGCAGAAGAGAGAGAGAGAGAGAGAGAGAGAGAGAGAGAGAGAAAGAGAGAGAGAAGGTTGAGAGGTCTGAAGAACTCTAAACTACAGTACTTGTGTGTAGCCCCTTGAACTTGTTTTATTGTTCTACAACAGTGAATCACAGTGGATGTAATTAGACTTTTTTGAAACTGATCTGCAGGGGAGACAATTTAATGTCAAAGTGAAAAGAAATCTCTGCAATTTACATTACATTAAGTTCAATTATGAAACAGGAAATAAATGAGTTTTCAAGTATTCATTGCCTTTGCTGAAACTTGATTTATTAATGGTGCCGCAGTCAATTGTTTTCAGAGGCCATATAATAAGCTAAATGAAGATCAGCTGTGTCGAGAAGGTCCAACATGTACTAAGTACATTTCCTGCCAAAAACAGGGACAAAGGAGCATCCCATAAAGATCCAAGACACAACAAGGGAAAAGTACCAGTCAGACAAAGAATACAACAACATGTCCAGGGTCCCTTAGAGTACAGTAAGATCAATAATGGCCAGTGTAGTACCAGAAAGCATGCCACAGACTCAGAAACAAAAAAACAGTAACAGTGAAACTGAGCTTCCTGGCCATTACACTTCTACTCTACACTACTACTTCAGTCAGGGGCACTTATGTCAAGGACCTGATCATTTATAGCAAATGGTACACAGTTAGATTTGGTGGAAAAGGCGCTGCTCATTTGAGAAAACGAGTATTCTGCAGAGAAAACTGATTACCCCTTAATAAACACATATTTGAACATTAAATATGAGCAAAGTGTGTTGAGTAATTGTGAAAAGTGTCAGGTTATAATGCTCACGCTGAACACCTGCATGATTATGAAGTGCATTCGAACAATTATTGTTTTTTTCAACATTTACACGTAATGTAAGTTATGGTGTAGTTTAAATTCCCTGCTTCTCTGCAACCCTCAAAGAATGCAGCAAAATAAAGGGAAATACTTGGAAGACAACCTACTGCTATCTGCAAGAGAACTTTTGTCCAAGATGGCATAAAACTGAGACACTGTGGATCAAGTAGAAGCTATCAAGTGTCACAACACTAAAAAACATAAAGGGAAAACTTAAGTATTACTTAAAAACATGACATGTTTATATCCTGGAGTGAATATTCATGCAACTAATTACTTTGTGTATTTTTATTTGTACTTAATTTAAATCAAATAGCTGATATTTATGTTCACTTTGACATTATTTTTCAGTTGATCAGTGTAAAAAAGAAAAAAAAGCTTAATTACATCTACCGTGATTCTGTGTTGTAAAACAAGAAAACAAGAAAAAGTCCACAGGGAGTGTAAGTTGCAACAGAGTCGGGAAAGAGTGATAGACAGCCGGTAATTAGGGGGCAGAAATAGAAACAAAGTGAGCAGGAGGAAAGCAGAAAGAAGGCGTGAAAAAGTCAGACACCTCAAATTTACAACAAAAGGAGCTCTGAAAATACACATACCTATTTTTATCAATATTAAATTCACATTGTAGTCACTTCTACCGGGTGTGCTGCACATGTACAAGTTTTTAACTTGTAAAACTAATTTGTCAGGCCATCAAAATACATCAGTGAGGCTTTTATTGCACTGAGAGACTGTATCGTTCTTACACTGCATTACTGGATTACCAGCCAGCTATCTGTAATGTCAGCTTTTGCACTGTGACATGAGAAAAACCCAGGCCATAACTTATGTGTGTCACATTATGTTGGCCGAGCTCTAATCATTCTTTGATGCCAGAGGCGCTTCATTCTGCCTCCCCCTCTGTGTCTTTATCTGTCTCTCTCTCTCTCTCTCTCTCTCTTTATCTCTTTCTCTCTGTGCCTGTGTGTGTTTGTCTCTATCTTCTGCTCTTTATCTCTCGTTTCCTCCTCTCCGTCTCTCTGTAATGGTATTTCAATAGGACAGATAGCCACAGGAATCCAATACGCGGACCGTCTAATTGAGTCTTTAATAGGTTGTCTGATGTCTGCTTGCTGCTAGTTCACACTGAGGGAGACAGAGAGACAGAGTCACACTTCAAACAACACACCACCGCCAGCTGGACTCGCCTTGAAAGGTCACTCTACATGGGTGGACCAACTGCATTACCATGTTTTTGTTTCTTTTATCGTCTACTGTAGAGAATATGTCGTGTGGTAATATTTCTGCTTTGCTAAAAAAGCATTTCCTAGAGATGCACGGTCAGACTACATCAGACAACCTGCTCATTAGCGCTTCGTTCACCCTTCTACAGTTTTGGAGTATTGATTTCATTTTTACTCCCGTGTGACTAACTCAAAGTTAGAAGAAGAAGTTATAAACAATGTACTTTCATTGCAACAGTTTAATCTCAAAACTGAACTTAAAAACGGACACCTACTTTGATAAACATTACGTTAACTCGTGAGTTGACTTGAGCTCTTGTGTCTGTGTCCAAAATCACTCCCTCTTTAACACATTCACTATTCACATATACTTTTGCACAATGATTTAAAATTTGATGCACTGCATTGTGGGATTCTTAGCAGGTAGTAGTGTACATGATGTGGACCCACTCATAAAAAAACAGCTCCATACTGGTCGTATCACTTGAGGTCAAATCCTCCACAGGGACGCTTTAGTCATTTGACAGTTAGTCTGTATTTCTGTGAATCCAGTTTTAATTCATTTTCCCAATGCCTGTGATTTCACATTTCTTTATAGTATCTCATCTTTTTCTTTATTGTAATCAAATAGATTTATTGTCCAATACTCTTTTAACTTCCAGTAAAGACTTCTAAGACCAACTGCTATCTTCAACTTTTATTAGAAGCATGTTTAAGTCATAATGATAGTTATGTGTAGCCATGCTTGTTCACCAGGACTGTAAAATGTGATACAAATGAAATACATTTAAGCATTAATGTTCATTCTTGACATTGTCCGTTACTAACTTTTTCCAGAGCTTCATCACACGGTCTTCAGCAGTGGATGAACGAACAACTCTAATGTAGGGGATGCCACTCTTTTCTTAGAAAGAATTACAATTCAACCTACAAAACCCATATTTGAATATAGAGTCCACGAATCCAGACAGATATATCTTGTGCTTGTTATGTAATGAGGATGACTGTGAGTGCATGATTTAGGTTTCCAGTCTGTTATAAAAGAATGCTGTTTGTTTCTTTGGATGGCTCAGAGATGATTCCATTATCTCCATTGTGTGTTTGGATCATTGCTGACATTGTTTAAGTCAGTGCAGTGTTGCTTCTTTTGTCTAATGATAAAAGAATGCTTGTGGTGAGTAAAAAGGTGAATCCAGTTTGCAAGTTACTAAAGGAAGAGTCAACGTTTTTCTCTTTGTTTGACATAACTTCAAATTCTCTTTTATATGTAGATTTGTGTGAGTGCATGATCATGTGCGAGTAGATGCATGTTGACCTTTGTTCATGTGCATGGGAAAGTACGTGCTAACCAGCGCTGCAGGGCTGTGACTATTTTCTATCTGGGATAATTAACATCTTCACCTGGCTCCTGGTTTGTTCGTTTAAAATACCTAATTAATCACAGGGACAACGTTGGGACTGGAGTCGGAGCCACCGAGCGTGAAATTACCTTTCTCAAAGACTGGGCTCAAACGTCCATAAACAGTGATCCTGCCAGCCTACCCTCTGTACCCGACTCTGTCATCCTTTATCTCACACTATGCGTGGCCTTGGAAGGAGGGAGCGGGGAGAACAGGAGCAAGAAAAGGCCAGCACAGGTAGGAAACAATGTAGATGGATAGAAACGAAAGCAAGTCACGGTGGGTAAAAATAAAATTTGCTGGTGGGCCAGGTATCTGGAACACCTACTCTGAGTGAGATCTCTGGCCAAATCGATAACTTTGAACTCTCCAACATAGGAGCAGAGAGAAACTCTTTACATCAACAAACGGGCGCTATCATATCCAGCTGTACTCACCACCAGCATCGGTTCTGGGATTAGCTTGGATGAATCATGCAGGGCGCCCACTCTCCTAACCTCTCCCTCTCTACCTACCTGCCCACCCGGCAACCCCCCCGCCCACCACGAGCCGCCGTCAGCATCAACTGTCTTTGTACTTAACCTCACACATCACAGCTAACTCGTATATCAATGTTGTGTTGAGACAGCGGAGAAGCGATATGGGCCTATTTCTGGCTCAGTAGGAGTGGATGATGGACACTTTGTGTTTGTGTGTGTGTTTGAGATGCTGAACTTTACGAACACTGTGGATGCGCAGTCTGTACATTCAGATCTCTGACACTATGTCACATGACAGCACATGTATGGAACCAGACAGACAGATGCAAACTACAATTCTAATGATGATAATAATCATTGTTTGGTTATTTAGTATTCATATCCTTGGTTTTCCAACAATTTTGTACACCTAAATGTGGTTTTTGAGCTGTAAACTAAATGACATGACTGACCTGTGTTGAAACACATCAATACTGGTGTTACTATTGACATTTCTTGCCAAATGTATAAAAAAATCGTCATTTCGTGGGTTGAAAATGCTTCAAACATTGCAAGGCAAAATGCGGACATAAAATCAACCCATTTGGGACCTGTCTACGTCATGAAATTTATATAACAAAAGGGCTCTAATCAGTGTCAGTCAGTCTCTATCTTTGAATTTTAGGGTGGAGTTAGGCACAGGATTTAGCTACTAACTGATATCAGCGAGACTCCAGCCTTCTGTTCATAATTTTAGCCTTGTGAGAATACATTTGTCACCAAGAGGAAATGTAACAAGCACAAGAGGACAGAAATGTAGAAGACGTGATGCTTCATCCCTTCATGTAAGCGTGCTTGTTGATAAAAATGTCATTTCATTTATCATAAAGGTGTCAGTGTGCTCCAAAAGAAGTTTGTCGAACCTTCCAAAAACCAAAAATACGATAATCACACCCGCTTCATGCAGGAACTTCCCAGTTGTGTGGAGGTGAGAAAGTATGCAGGATTTGAACTTCTCTCTCAACCTGTTGATTTCATTTTTCACACTTTTCAAAAGTACAGCTGAGTGCAACACAGTGAATGCTTTTGAGGAGAGATAGTGTGTATGCGCCATTATCCCTATATATATAATTCATTGTGTTTCGGCCTTCTTGACAACTCCAGGTTTCTCACAACGCCTTCAAGAATGCCCTTTCTGAGGAGCTAACACTTTTGCCTTTGGGCATATTTGAGAGGCACTTGGATGAACTAGTTTGTTTGAAGCATACGGTACCATTTACAGCTTAAGTTTTGTTAACAGAGACCCAAAGGAAGACAGCCATTTTGCTGTTTTGAAAGCCACTACACCTCTTCAGTGGAAGCCAAATGCATTGACTGAGAATTATCTTAATTTATTGGTTGAACTGGAAGCAGTAATATATTGCTTCGTTGCTAATCATCTTTGTATTTCACTGGGCATTTTATGTCTTTATTAGAGAGCCAATAGTAGAGAGATGAAAGGAAATGAGAGGAGAGTAAGAGAAATGGGGAATCATTAAACTCTTAGGCCTCCAGGAAGTCCCATCTTTTTATTAAATATTTTTACATTTCAGCATCAACTTAAAAAGGATTTTCTTTCTTTCTTCTTTTGATTTTGTAAATATTCTTCGGCTGAGAAGCTGAAAAGCTGATCTCGCTGGAAGGTTGCAAGTCGTGCCCAGTGCATCTTTAATCTGGAACCTTTTTTCCCCACAGTTAACGGATGTTTTGAGAGGATGTCAAGACAATGGTTATTCAACAGCAAAGCTTGCTGGATAATTACTGAAGAATCATTTTTGTATCCGTGTGTGAGGGCTGTGAAAAAACATTTGAAACATGCAGACACACACACACACACACACACACACACACACACACACATACCAGCATTTTGGTCTCCACAAAGTTGTCGAACCCCACACCGTGAGTTGGCTCCTGGTGTTGGGACCCCACAAATACAGAAACACCACACACGCACACGCACAAAAGATACCAGACTTGCCTCCATGCAACATCCTTTTGAGCCATGAAAAGACAGTAGAGTAGACAGATTGACAAACAGAAAAACATCTCTTCAGGTCAGAAGGGACTAACATTCCAATCTTCTGTACACATTTGTGATGAGCAATGTGTTTTGTTGGTCCTGTGGTAACTGGCACAGATAATTAATTTTGTTTCATAAACTTCTGTTACCACATACTGGCCTAGTGGGAGCTCAGAGTAAACAAATATTTAAATGATTACATCCAGATGTCATCATTCCCAGGTAATCCACATGGAATAGTCGCGTGTATATGCCTGCGTGTGCATATATATGCGCTGTGCACACATTGTGATTGTGACTGTGTCAGTGCATGTTTGTTTGGGTTTTTTTTTTTTGAGAAGAGAAGGCATACGTTGGCTGCTGCTGACTTCCCAGGGAAATCAGAGCACATGCAAATAAATAAATTTGGCGAGAAAGGGAGGGGAGCGGGAAAAAGAATTAGGAAAGAGGAGGGAGAGGCAGCGGGAACGAGAAGGAAAAGCAGAGTTTCGGGGAGTAATATGTTGACGCCAGTCTGCTCGCTGGCAGCTGACAGACGGAGAATGTGGGCTGGTTTCTGGGTTGCAATCAAATCCCTATAAACAGAGTGATCATTCACTCTGCCTAAACTCTACTGCATTACTGCCAACCAGTGAAGACACACACTGGTGCTTTCTCTCTCTCACACACACACACACACACACACATGCAGTTGTGAAAACAGACAGTTAGGGTTTACAGCAGGGTTTGTAGTCTGTGCACGTTGAACATCTTTGCGCCCATAACGTATATGCATAAATGCATTCATGTAGACCGGAGAGTAAATGATGACGAGTGGAGAAAGGAAATGATATAAGGAAGAGAGAGATTACGTTTAATCCCTATATTCGCTTGGGGGTCAGCAGTGCTCCAATGTGTCTGTCTTTCACTGTATAGAACGGCGTGATATTTCAGAGGTGATGTAGGAGTTGCGACTTTGTTGTTGTTAATGTCTGATAAGCTGCTTAGCCGTATAATATTCAGAGAAATATTCAAAACTTTGCAGGCAGGCGGTTTAGAAGAACAGGATAAGTGGAGAACTTTTGCACCCCAAGGATGGAATTTACCTTTTGATCTCAGTAAGAGGCGAGAAACACCTGAGTGTGTGTCTGCATGCACGCACACAAACAACGTTTGCTTCTCTGTTTGCACAGTCACACACAAAAAAAAGAATCATTGGGCTGCACGTCACAGACGATCAAGATTTTCTTCCATCTCAGTCTGGACCAATGAGCTGGAAGCTTACCTGTGCACTTACTCCGCTCAGAGAGAGCATCAGAGAGCATGGAAACACGAAGTCAGGGAAAAGAAAAACTCTCATTGACTTCACATGCTTCTTAATGCGTCTGCCTCAAGGTCTTGCTCTCTTCAACCAGCTGCTCACTTTCTCCACGCTGCCATCCGAAGCTGATACAGCAACTGTACTGTGAAGTAAAAGGTTTGTTTTCTCCATATGTGCCACAGGTAGCTGCTCATGTGACTGCTTACTCCTGGAGTACAAGGCCTGCAAGAGCTCGCTGACCGACTGATGGATTGTCTGACTGAAAGCAGCAGTGCTGGTCCAGATGGTTTGGAAGCCAAATTTGTTGCTCATGTAATAATGCATCCCCTTGCATATTTATTGTACTTGTCTCTATCTAATTGTATAATTCCCCCCATATGGAAATGTTCCAGAGTTACCCCTGTTCTCAAAGGTGGAGAATTATCAAGCGATTTCTATTATTTGTGCTATTGCTAAGATTTTTGAGAAACAGTATTGTTCTTGTGATACAGTATAGCGCTAGTTTAAATGCTTAGCCTATACATGGACAGACAAGACAGGTTTCATTTTTGTGAATATCCTCAAACTGTTTTTTCCACCTTTTAACTTTAAAAAAGAAAAGGCTTTTAGGAGAGAACCAAGCTGCGGACGTTAGCCTAACCTGTTATAGCTTCCAGGACCAGCTTCCAGACAGTGCAGAGATATTGCACAGTGGATGTGCTAATTACGAACAGGGCTATTTTAAACATAACCCCACGGAATGTAGTTAGGTAATGATTTGCTCCATGGCCTTAGACGTAGCGCTGCGTTAGGTTGCTGCTATAAGTAGTAAGCTTGTTAGCCGTACAAGCTAATGTTTGCAGCTTACATTGGAGCAGATAAGCACATTGTTGAATCTACTAGAGAGTATGTCTGTGACTAGAGCCTGTCGTGCTTAGTTACGGTTGCTAAGCTATAATTGGACAATCGCTGTTCAAGGGAGGGGTTTAGCAAACAGTCACCTTTTAAGTAAAGATGCCCAGAGAAGTAAATCAAGAAGATATTTCTTCTTGCCTGTTTATCAATAAAAATATTAGCTGTGAGCTTCAGATGATTACGTATTCAACACCTGTCCCTGATTGATAGACCTCGGCCTGCTCCCCGTATCAACAGTTGACACCTCCACCATGAGGTCAGCCCAACATCTGCTCTTGTGCAGCGAGTGTCACCGCCATCATATCATCTTTCCAAAAAGCAGCACTTGCAGAGAGAAGGAAATCCCCATCTCCTCTGCTCTGTGAGTCTTTGAGTGTTTCAGCTTAAAAAGAATTCTGGGCTGTGGGTTCGGGTGGGTCCATCCATCTCGCTGTCTTTGGACGCTGCAATGACAACGCCTCCATTGTCACAGCTGAGCTGAGAAATGGTTTCCCGCTATTTGCATTTTTATTGATGCTCCAAATTGCAAATAGCTCTCCCCTCCTTCTGTCTTTGTCTTTGCATTGAGGAGAAAAAAAACCCTCATTTGTTCAAGCAAGCCCTATATAAATCACTATAGCAGAGTGAAGTGAAGTGAACTCATCTCTGAATAAAACATCAGGTTGCAGACAGAGCACACTGGAAACAGTTCTATCTATTATTTTTTTTTTTTTTTTGCTCTTTGAAATTTGCTGTATTCTGCAAAGATAGTGCTGACACAGACTGCATTCACAGCTCAAGTTTTGGAGTTCTTCTGTTAACTCCGTGTCAAGAACATGTAACATGTATTACATTTAATAAGGGGCAACACAGTAATTGGTCAGACACATTGATTGCCCGGCTGTTTGCTGCACAAGTACAATATGGATTGGGCCATTACCATGTTCCCTACCCTGTGGTAGCAAACAACAGCATCTGCACTCTATGTGAGAGTGCAATTACTTATCAGTCAGTGAATTACTGTGAAATCCGAGTCACACACTTCTCTCTCTTTTTCCCCAAGTCTCACTTTCTTTCAAAATGAGCGACTGCGAGCAGATGAAATTTCATTGTTTATGTATTTATTCATTGTGAAGCAGGGATTACTGACTTTACAAGGTCATTCAAACAGATGAGTGAATACTCTATTGACTGAAATGTAAATACGGGCTCATACTGGGCTCCAGTCACACAGCTAGAGGTATAGCAGCTGTCTTCATTGTCCTTCATTGTCAGCCAGAGGAGCAAACGTGTTTTCCTTAAACTGCTGATTAAGTTGCTCCAGCCTCCATCAGGGTCTGGGGATCTTGGGAAATAGAAAACCAGAAAATGAGATGTTGATATTGATTGTACAATCTAAAACAGAGGGCACCTTTCAGTTTATATTAAATTAACTGACAACCATACAGATACTTTTACACCTGTAACCTTTGTTGTGAATATTATGGAAATTTTCTGTACAAGAATAATATCTGATTGTGAGATGGTGACTAATTTGGTGCCGGAGAACGCTTGTTATCATTTATAGAACATTTCCTTATGAATCGTTAATACTCTCAATTACATTTTTTGTTTTATTTGTTAGGTTAGGTTTCTTTTCTGCAGCCACAGGGAAAGGGTATGGAGTATAACGTGTAAATAGTAACTATGTATACATTTCTATATATCTTGCTTTATATGTTTATGGAGTTTTATTATTTGTTTTCATTGTAAGGCTTCACTTTGTCTAGAAAGTGCGGTATAAATTAAGTTATTATTATTAACATATTGTAAAGGCCCAAAACACGAGATGTTGACACAATCTGTCTATATTTTTGATGAGATTATATTCAGATTTTAGTAAATGCATTCAGCCTCCTGTGTCATGTTCCTGTTTTTCCACCTAAACTAGATAGAAAAATGAAATCTCAAAGTCTCAAAGTAAAGAAAATTCCCTTATACTTACTTGAAAATGTGATGAGAAAGCAGAATTTAACAAAGTTTATTACCTTTCAAAAAAAAAAACAAGATAAGGTTGGCGAGATTCTGTATTTTCGTTATCGTCAACAAATCACAAAAAGACCAAAAAACAACAACATATCCGTCCATCTCTCAACACTTTTCAAGTTCCCTTGCCTGTCTGAATCATTCATTCCTACCAAAATCTTTAAAAGGTTCCACAAAAATATATTTTGTTCTTAATTTTCAATTAAGACTAAATCATCTCATTTTACAGCTGCTGGGCACTTTTGTTTTTAGCAAGTGTTACTAAAGCAGGAGTAAAAAATGTATTTGTTGGAGAATATTTTCAGCTGTGCATTTGGTGCATTAGTGAGTTTGTATGGCAGCAGGATGATGTATGTGGCATTGACTCAAATTAACTACATGTCACAGGAACATGTCGCCCAGTGTGACGGTGTGGCTCAGTGATGTGATGTGAACGATGAAGCTCTATGGCAGAGAGGAAAAAGTTACACCGAGCTTTGGTTGTATATGGCAATACTTTTTTTGGATTAGTTTTTTGTGGGATTTGTTGACAATAACATAAATACAGAATTGAAATACTGAAATAAATACAGATTGTATGCAGAGGTGATGTTAAAAGATGTGTTCATGACAGAAGAGATGGCCTCATGAATTGGAATCAGAAGGAAAACTGAGCTAATTACTTACCTGAAAAACCTCCCTTCAGAGTCGTTTTTTTCCCACCATGTAAACATGGAAGATATATATATACACTACCGTTCAAAAGTTTGGGGTCACATTGAAATGTCCTTATTTTTGAAGGAAAAGCACTGTACTTTTCAATGAAGATGACTTTAAACTAGTCTTAACTTTAAAGAA
>JAVQJL010092354.1:0-10375 GCA_036024295.1 Nannoperca obscura
CTATAAACTTCATTTCACTTCTCAAATATCACTGTGTTTGTCTGCTATATGATATATTTAACTGAAATTGCTGATCCGAACAACCAATGATTTATAAAGGAAAATCTTGAAAATGATCCGGGGTGCCCAAAATTTTGCATGCCACTGTATCAGGAGGATAATGCACCACAGCTATTGGTCAAAAAGCACCCAGGGCAAAGAAGCCTTTATCACACGTGTCAAATATTCAACAGTGCACTGCACAGATATAGAATTCTGCAACGGAGCACATACAGAGAAGCTGGCAGGAATACGGTTAACAAGTGCAGCGATAAGGCTGCGTTCTTCATGTAAAACCCCACATTTCAATCCAGGCACAGCACTCTCTTCCTCTTGCCCTCAGCTCTGCGGCAGAGTACATGCGATTAGCCGACATGTGAGGCAGCAAAAGCTCTCTGACCTCCTCTCTGGCCTGATGCTGTTAACTCTCTCAGTCTGACCATTAGCCCCTAATGTGGAGCCAGAAACCAGCAGGTCCTGTACTGGCACGCCTGGCCTCTGGGCCTCTGTTCTGTCTGAGCATGCATGTGGTTATATGTCTACTGTCTATCTGTGTGCGCATGTCTCTGGGTGTGCACCTGTCTGAGTGTACTGCGATAGTAAGGCTTATCATCGAGCACTTCCACATGCAGCTCGGCAGAACGGAGCTGGATGACGGTGGCAAAGACGTGCATTTCCACCTCCTTGAGCCTCCACCAGGGACCTTGTAAACCTTGCATTATGCAAACAGGAAACCTGTGCCCGCTCAGCTCGCTCTGCAGCCACTGTTATGCGTGTCATTCTCTCCTTCCTGCACACGCAACCACAACGGACACCTCAACCACGCAGCCAGAGAAGAAGAAAAAAAAAACCCATAATAATAATTGACTGGCCTTACCTTGCGATACGTAACAAAGCTCTAAAGGAACGTGTTTGACAAAGCAGGAAAAGCAATTACTCATCCCTGTTTTATATTTTCTTTTGAGATATTGTTGGAGTATATTTGTACAATATGACTGAGAAGAAGAGATATGCTGATTTTTTAGAGCTCTAACTTGATTAAAATGGCTCTTTAAAAGACAGGATATTAATATTTAATGCTCTACAGTTGTATCAGTTGGACGGAATTTCAAGTGAAGGAATCTCTTGCATGGTTGAACATGTGAGATGAATGAAGCATTTATGCTTTTCTGAAATTGACCATATATCACAGGAAATATATGCCAGGTGTTGAATGTCCTGAAGACAGCAGCTCCAAAGCTAATACAAAGTCCCCAACATCATTATTGTCACTATGTATTTATCTGACTACCACAGCAACACAACTTCCTGTTGCAAAATCATTTAAATCACAAAACAGGTTATTGCAAAACACATCTTTCATGCTATTGTCTTTGTTGGGTTTTTTTTCCGACTCCTGCAGTATCTTCACTTCCTCATAAGCACAATGTTAAAACCACAACTTCTGCAACACAAATAAAAACTGAGTAAAAAAATAAACACAGTCGTGTTCTGAGGCAAACACAAAAAATATTATATTCATGTTCTAAAAAAGGAGATGCTCATATATTATACACAAGCAGCTGCAAACAACTGAGCCTGAAAGAAAATGCACAACATGAGCCCTCTCATTGTAACGTGTTGCCACTTCACATGGCACTGAACCAACTTGGGTAATGTAAATATTAGTTTAGGCACACATAATGTACAAGTTAGCATGTAAAGACTAAAGTGGGACCTATAAGCAGCAACACTATCTTTAAATAGACTACAGTAAATACAGCATTTGTCTTTTACCCCTAACCTTATCAATAGTCCTTCTCAGGGGCTTTAGGTTAAAGTTTGATGTATATTTTAATGTGATGGTCTCATTGGAAAGTGCTGAATCTCACCTGTCTTCATGTGTAAGATGTCCAAATGCAGAAAAAACAAGACAGGACCAAAAAGATGTGATGCAAACATGTCAAAGAACAGTTTGTGTTGACTCTTGTTCTTGTCTTGTTCAATAATTAACCACAAAATGTGATTTTTATTTTAATCACTGAATTCTGGGAGTGCTTGTTTCGTAGAGGACAGTAAATTACGTACTCAGCCTACCCTACCTAAATGGTCCATTTCACCCATCTCTAAACAAAAAAAATATGAGAATTTATTTTTTTCTAGTGACTGCCTATATGACTTTGAGTTCCTCAAAAAGTCAAATCTGCTCAATTTCCACAGTATATTAGAGACAAAAAAAGAATAGAGACAGTGCCTCCTTTTCATCCTTACTTCTTAACAAACAGTGTTTGACTTACTAATAGAGATGCTTAAATCAAGCTTATGGTCCACTTCCCCCAAATCTGACTAGTCTACAAGATGAATTCCCCTGTCAGAATCAAGATGATCAAACAGATTACAATTATTTCATCCCCCATCTTTATTAATGAGGACTGTCTTTCACAGTTATGTTCCCTAATAAGAATAAATGATATGCCACTGCCAGGTTTGTTGTTCCAGCTCACTCAGGGGACTCTCAGACATTTGCACAGATTTTAGATTGATTTTTACATCACCTAAAGCGGTAATAGCATCTTGGATGTTGTGGAGAACAAAGAATGCAAAAATTAAAAAAATTAAAAAAAACTGTGTGTCAGTTAGAGGCGTATTAGTGCAAGCCAGTAAAAAAAACTTAAAAGAAAGACTGTGAAATGCAACAAAAGTAAAAAGTTATCAAGTAATTGAGCGAAGATCGTAATGCCCTGGGGACAATTAACATGGTTCATGGTGCATGAGTGAAAATCCTGGGTTAGCCTAATGGGAGAATAAAAAGACTGCCTGCCTGCCTGCCTGCCTTCCCAGTAACGCTACCCTGGTAAGTAGTAGCCTATCAAAGCCCAGTGTCAGGAGCTGAGAGTGAGACATCTCGCCCTTCATCCCCATCCACACGCCATTTATCACACACAACAATTAATACACCTCCCTCTGTTTCAACTCCAACCGCAGGCCAAAGACATTAACCACTGGATTTGTTCAAAAGGCGTGAAGCAAAAAGCGCTTGCTATTTACCACGTAGAAAGCAGAGGGCAGAAAATGCAACTGTAATACATTGAACTGGGAAGGAGAGACGTGCTCAGTTTTCCTTGCTTTGTATGCCAGGGCAGATCCTGTAGAATAATAGTTCTTTCTGGATGACTAGAAAACACGGAGCATGCTTGGACGGCTGGCTCTATTCTTGGCTTTATTTTCATCCCTTCTTGGTGTCAAGTGCACATCCCTCTCTCCCCTGCGTCAATTCATCAAAGTTGTAACCCTGTTGTCTCTGCAGAGCGAATCAGAGTGTGCCCCTGGCAAAGAATGAAGGAAAAGTCAACAGGAATTAAGTTTCAGTGCAACTGTTTACTCAACTGTGGCCTGCAGTTATTGAAATTTTATCCATGGTTTTGTGTGACTGCTGCAGTAATGAATTCAGTATGGCTGTGATTTTCTCACTGACGACATGCTCATTTTGAGCCGGGAAAAAAAGATGGGTGGGAGATGAGGTCTTGGACTGGGGTCTGGAGCTGGAGGAGTGGGGGCAAAGAGCAGATCTGGTAAGGCCTAAAACTGACAGTGACACAGCCTTTACTTACTGGCCAGCTAACAGTTCTTCTCTGGTATTTATTCCAATACTGTCCCACTTAATACCCTAAAAAATGCAAACCGAGCCATCCTGTTTAAAGGCACACACCAAGTACGTGCACAAAGTAGGCGTAGGAACCGGGGGGGACGGGTGGGACGTGTCCCCCCCAATATTGGAAAAAGGTGCATTTGTCCCACCCAAAAAATATACCACCGTTGAGAGATGTGTTCCCCCCAATGTCAAACTCACTCCTACGCCCTTAAGTTGCCCAAGCAACAGAAAATAGATTGAATAAAATAGCTGTTGCGAGAAGCCATAATTGCTAAAGTTAGACCAAATAAAAATCGCCATATCATCGCTGGACACAGAGATGGGGCAGTGACGGACCGCAAATAAAAATTACAATAAAACAGCACAGCGAAACTCTATCCCCCTGTAATGTGACACTGTAGCATCCAAACCTGGTATTGCTGCAGTTGTGTGGGGCTTCGGTTGTCTTTCGAAGTTATGTTAATGATTAACAATGAATGGTAAACTAATGGGATGCCCTTTGAATAAAACTCTCTCCACATCTGAACAATGAGTAGCTTGTCTCGTTTACATCATGCCCCACAACACTGCCTTATATTATGCCATCACATGAACCAATCTTAGCTAGCTAACTAGCTGGCTAACATATAGGCAGCAGGCTACATGCGAGAAAACGCCTCGGTTACGACCATTACATTAAGTGTAGAGATACAGGGATCTGATTGTTTTGTTTTGCCCAGATGACTTAAGTCATTTTTCTCTAAAGATTTTCAGGTTAGAGCAATAGCCACTCGAAATGATCACATTTAGCCTGTACTGTAGGTTTGCCCCAGTTATTTACACATCTCTCTACTTGGCAACAAAATATAGCATGGGTAAAAGGGGGAAATAATTAAAATATATGACTAATTACTATGTAAAAGTAATCACTTAAGTCATATTGCTAAGTAAGGATGAGCAATGCACTTGAAATTATTGGCTTTTCTTGAAAACTTCTTTTGATGAAACTGTGCACAGCTAACTATCACTGCATTGACCTGAGTAGTACATAAAGTGAGATGTCAAGCAATTACTTCTCAAAATGCTACGCTATTTACAATAAATGTTTCATACTTTGTGTCAAAATGAGATATGAATGAATTTGCTGGTTATCCTCAGTTCAGACAACAGAGCTGTGTATCACAATGTCACAGTATCATATCATCATAATGGCACGATAATTCTGCTGAAAGATGATAAACGATAATAGTGAATTATTGCTCAGCTCTATATGTTACAGTGCCGTATCTCCCATGTTCCATGCTGCAGCGTTGTTGTTGCCCTCTTTGTGCAAATGCTGATGGATGTGCTGTGACAACAGACAGCGGCACAGAGCCTGTGCATCATCACCAAACAGCTCCTGACAACAACCCTAGTCGTCCTGTCGGATAGACCAAGATAGCAGAAGACACACTGATCTTTTCAACGTTGTTTCCTTAAACACACTGTCGTGCGCCACACATAACGCTGACACCAACAGAAAGAGCTTGTCTGTTTGCCTCAAATCTGAGATGGTGAAAATGTTCTGGGGTTCACCGACAATAACGCCAGCGTGCGTCTCTGGACCTAACACTTAACACTGCAGAGTGTGGCATTAGTTGTGAGTGTGAGGTGTGTTTACAATGAGCCAGGGGAACGAATGCTGCCATCCTATTGGATGTCATGGTTTCTTAACTGTCTACAAAATCCTGTGGCACCTACATACTTAAAATATGTCAGAACACCATGATAAATATTTTAGCAAAATGCAGATGCTGCATGCTACGATAAACACACTCATAACCAAACACAATCACAGAGAGCACTTCCCCTTCTTTAAATATTAAAAAAGGGCCTCAATATACATAAATAATAATAATAATGTGTTTATGTAGTAGATTTACTTTGAGGTGGAATTAAATATTAAGTGGCACTTTAAGAAGGGGGAGCCTGCTGATGACATGGCTTAATAAAGTGAAGACAGGTGTGAAAGGGGGACGGGTCTACCTGGTGCTGCTGGAGATGCAGGAGGTCAGCTGCGGTCACCTCCATCGACGGCGTGGCGCTCTTGAGTCGTCCCTCCCTGGGCCCGCCCTCCACGCTCGCTCCTCCATTTTGATTAGCTGGTCCATTGCTCGTCGCCTCCGTCCCAGATTCTTGCATCATGACTTCAAAAACCTGCGGGAAGACACGCAAGAGAGAAAGCAGGGACTTAGACAGAAAGGGGGAGAAACAGCTGTTAAAACACACAGCAATGAGGTCCTATTTTAACTCTGGGCCAAACTATAAACATCTGTCATATCCTTCCCACACAATTTCACTTTTATTGCAGGTTTCCCTGTTGGTTTGTGCTTCCCCATGTCTTGTTTGTTTGCTTGTAGCATATGCAATGAGGCAAACACACACACTCTCACAGGCTGCTTCTCCAAAGAATAATGAACTGCTCCATTGTTTTGTCCTTTTCCAGTGCAGATGAGTCCATACCGGGCTGGAGAAGAGAGAGTAGGGGAACTCGGGCTTTGTGTGTGTTCTCCATTATGGGGTATATGCAGGGGTGGGGTAGAGGAGAGGAACCCAACCTGAGTTGAGGGAGAGCAGAGGAGCCCAAGAAAACACTGGACCTCCAAAACAAAACACTTTCTATGGAAATGGATATATTTACTTGCAAGGCTCCCAGAAGAACCACGGCAGAATGGCTTTTTAATGGGAAACAGGGCGACTGCGTGAGGCCTGCCAAAGGATCTTCATGAGAAACATCCAATCTGAGGCCGAGCGAAAACAAGCCAAATCCTTAAGGGGCGCTCAATTAACACCAAAATGCAGGTCTGAATATAAATAAACCATTTTGGGTTCTTGTCTTTCATAAATGAATCTAACTCAAGAGAATAACATACAAATAAACACAAATATAGTGGAGTTTTATGTATCATTGCATGCTTTTTATGTTCAAATTTGGCAGCAGTAATCAGTGTTAAATGTGAATATACAGCTATTGGCTTAGATCTTACATCCTCTGTTCTGCTTTTGGATACACAAAAAGTTGGACAGAACCCCCCCCTCTCTTTCTCCTCTGTCTGGGGATGATTGCCAGTGACACTAGTGCATATCTGTATTCCTCAAATCAGTGAAATGATTTACAGCTATTGTGCGTTGGTCACAGGCCTCTGTGGCGCAACGCGTCTGGCCTCCCAATTCCAGGGCGGTTAATGAAGCTGACCAAGTCAGGCAGAAGCGAATTAACTTGGCTGATTAATTATTTATATGAAGCAGAATAAATGCCTTTAAAACACTGGATCTCATCATGAAAGAAGGTGAAAATGGAACTAAATGCAGATTTATGGTGTTGCATTTAAGGCGTGTAATAGGAGGTCCAGTGTGAATTAATATGTGCTCAGCTACACAGCACACAGTGTCTCCAGAGATCCGGATCTAAACAAGATGCAGACGCACACCCAGACACCATGGGGACACACACTCAGGCTGACAGATAGGAAATTGAGTTGACAACTTGTCACGTAAGAATATTTACAGAGCATAGGTGAGATAATAATCTAGACATGGCATTATTAAAAAATAAACAGCACTATAAGCAACACTGCTCTTTCAAATCATGGACCTCGGGGACAGTCTCCCAGTTCAGAACAGTCAGTCGCGGTTGTGGGCTACTGTGAGCTGAAACAGCACCAGAACAAAAATCAAACCCAAAGTTCCCGATGGTTTACATCTCTTCTCCTGTAGAAGCCCTCTTTGCAAGAAGCACATCCAAGTGAGTCATCTGACACTGTGGCCTGTGCCGGTTCAGTTGTGTGTCACAACGCCCCCACACTCAGGGGCCTGTCTGAGCAGCTCGAACCCGGCCTACAGGCCCTGTTCTCCGGGCTGGGGCTAGAGCTGCAACCCCCCCCCCCCCCCCCACACACACACACACACCCACCCACCCAACCCCCGCCCTCGCTCTCCCTCCAGACAGATGTTGACCCGGCTCACCCCTCCAGTCTGGCAAGGCCTCCCTCCATAATGGGATTTTCTAAACAAGGAGTGAGAAAGAGGAGTACTGTGGGATGGGTTGCAGCCAGCCACAACTCCATCTACAGGCCCGTGCTCGCACCAACTCCCCTTCTGAGACACCAATTAGAAACACACATTCTCGGGCAAAATTAAATGCCATTTGAAATAAACCATGGGCTGACGTTATTCACCCCCACTTATTTTTTTAAATAAAAGACATTTTTTTCCACATGCAGAAAAAAAAGAAGGGCCTGCTTTCTTTTCTTCTTTTTTTTTTAAAGCTGCATAAAAGGAGGGAAAGTAATGGCTATTATACATGCACTGTCATTCCATGCAAAATTTTCATAATTATAACGGAAAGGCGTAAATTTCCAAATGCATGGCATCTCCAAAAGTAATCAAGAGAATGAGCCGCAGGGCTATTTTAATGTATGCAAAACTAGTGACCCACAATAAAGGAGAGAAAGGCTACAATGAATGCAAAGTAATGCGCGCATGCTTGGAACCGGCACTGATGAGGGGATGGCTAAAATTAACACCCAATTAATTTTCGAATTGACAAACAAATGAAACCCATAAATCTACTTTCTCATTAATTTTTACCACAGAATAATTCAAAGCTGCAATATCATGACGAAAAAAATTGGAGGAAAAAAGAAAATGGGAAATGGGCATTATCCATCATAAACATCAAGCAGATATGAAAGAGCCTTATTAAAGAGTTGTGCTGATAACAATGTTAATCTGTGGAGCAACGAGGCAGGGACCCCATCATCAGCTAGGGCCCGGGCCACTCGGCCACGTGACTTGGCCCTGTGTTTGTTTATCTATCTATTTATTTTCACTCTGCTCAGGGGACAGCCTTGTCTGTGATGACTCAAAGAGCTCCAAGTATTTTTCATACAACGCGCACAAATTCGGCTGTAATTACGGGGCAAGAGTCCTGCTGAAAGGGGCGTAGTTACTGGTGTTAAAAACATATGTATTCGAGCTCCAAACACAAACATTTCAACACAACACAACACACAAGAGGAGACATGAGAAAAAAAATATTCTTTCTTGTTATTAATGGACCATGTCAGCTAGTTTTGTTTTCCTGAGCTGGAAAGAAAAAGAAAGTTTTAAAAAGAAATCAAAATAATGGAAATTCCAGGAGATCAAAACAAGGCAACGGCAGTTTGCACAAAAAGAACCGGCTGTGCTGTTGATTATTAGATGCCTGTCTGTTCTTTTGGGGGGGGAGTTGCTTTCAAAACAAAACAAGTGTTTGGAACAAACACCGGATAATAAAAAAGGTCAGAGTTTCTGTTTGTTTACAGTTTGTTTTGTTTTTCTGGCCTCAAATGTGGGGAGTACAGTACAAACAAGAGTCACATGTGTCTCCCACCTGACCAGACAGGTTGAAGGTTAAGAACAGCCGGCGGCCACAGCTCATCAGTCCTGCCTCTCTTTCTCTTCCCCCCCTCCCTGGAAATCTAATGCCTGTCCCCCTGTCATGCTTGCCTGGAATTCAACAGCTCAAACAAGTCAGCAGTCGATTCAAGGTAGGGTCGGGCCCGCGCAGCTGTGCTTTGACCCTTCTCCATGTTCTGTTTTTCTTTAATGCTCATGACAGTAAAGCCTCAGCGGCCACCTGCTTCGATTCGCCAAGTTCTCACACAGCCCTTGTTTACACAAGCGCACAACAAAAGTACAACATTTCTGGGGTGGAAGATAAAGACACACCAAGGAGGAGACAATGGGGAGAGGTTCAATTTAGAGCTGTTTAAGTTCAGCTTGGTTGCTAGACTAGACAACACATCAGCATGTACTAAAGGTACAGCAACAGAATGCTTCTCAAGGTTTGTCTTACGGTTTGATGTATTTTGGCGAAGTCAAAAGACAAACACAAGCTGTATTTTAAATAATCCATTATCACAGCCCTTATCAGTAGCTGCGTTTACACGGACCCTTATATTCCACTAATAATCGGAATAATAGCCCAATCAGAACATAAATGCCTCATGTAACCACCTCAATCGGAATAATCCGATCGATTCTCTCTGGCCTCTGGTTGGCGTTTTTGTTGGAGACCTTAAAAGAGTTAAGGATTGTCTAAAGGCTCGAAACGACGAGGTGTTGAAAGACAAAACTTCTTCTTCGTCTGTTATACTTTCTACTGATTAGGCGCTTCACAGCGGGTAGAACCACTGACTTAAATTCTGAATAAATGCTTCCGGCATGTAAACGCACATCTCATCGGATCCCTTTATTTAGTGTCCAGCTAAGCTGGAATCTCTCATTTCAACCAGGTTGAAGAACTATTGTCCATGTAACCGCAGCTACTGATAAACTACAGAGAATATGTCTCTTGGACACATCCATTGGACAACAGACAGAGAAATTGGGCTGAATCCCAATAGCCTTTCCAATCTGTAGTCCCACACCCTTCCACATATTATCTGCAAAATAGGGAGGCTTTCTGCAAACCAGAACCACCTCAATGAAAAAGACTCAATCTGGACTCACTTGCCGCTCTGACTACAATTCTCTGGCCACTCTCTGCTGAGAGAAGTAAAGGCCGGGATAACATTCTGCCAAAGGAGACTTCATAGTCAGACCAAACAACCATATAATCTTGTCAACCACTTCAACCAAGTCACAGATAAGCAAAGCATATCTCCAGACTACTGTGACAATATAGTATGAACGCCCCCGCGG
>JAVQJL010092360.1:0-25349 GCA_036024295.1 Nannoperca obscura
ACACACACACACACACACCCACACACACCAGGGAAACTCTGCAGTGGGAGATGTGAGAATGGTGAATTTGAGTCAGCAGGTAGCATTTTGTTTTGTCGGAGGAAGCTTTAACACACAAACTCCTGTCTCATGCGGATGATCTGCAGTAATGCGGCCTGGACGTCCTCATCCATGTGGCCCTGTGAGGGAAGCACAAGTCAGAATGAGCTTCAGTTAATCCATTTGTTCATGAGCAGTTTTGATCTCATGTTTGCACTTCTCCCCCAAATTGGACGATATTTCTCATATTACTTTCTGTTGCCATGTGGATGGCGGAAATCTATGCCACTAACATTTGTGAATAGGAAAGTTTAGTTATCAAAATGAGAAAAGTGTTCTTGGAAAAAAGCCGAAGCCAGCTTTCATCTAATAGCGGGTCTGCCTCTCATGTAATCGAGTGAGATTTAATGAAATCATTCATCTCTTTTCCAAAACATGGCACATTTAAGAGCCCTTTTACCAGTGTAAGTATTCCTTAATGAACTGATGAATGAACAGAGCCTGCGAGCCGGGACCAGCAGACTGAAGGACAGCTTCCTTCACCAGGCTGTCAGGATGCTGAACTCTCTCCCTGCTCTGCCCCCCTCCCCCCATCAACACTGAAACCTTCGTGTGTGTATTCCCTTTAACCAGTCAATAAGCTGATTGTATTTTGCTGTATATTTCTTTTTTATATTTACTTATTCTTGCACTACACAATGACAGACACTGTATGTCTCTTTATGCCAGGTTTATTTATTGCATGTTCTTTAGGTGACTATATTAGTATATTTTTATAGTGGTTATATTTAGTTGTGTATGCACTGAGGGATTGAGAGTAACGATATTTCCATCCTCTGTATGTCCTGTACATGCTGCAGAATTGACAATAAAACTTGAAACTGAAAAAAAGAAAAAGAAAAAAAAGAAACTGAACTGTGCTCTCAAATCTTATCAGTGAACCTGCAAGTTCAACCTCATTATTATTATTAAAATACTAATATAAAGGTCATCAAAAAGCTGTCTGAACAGAGCTTAACTTATTCTAATTAAGGCCATTGATTGTAATTCTTAGTATACAATGTGAAAAACAGACAAATTCAATAGAGATTAACGAGAGGAACGTACCTGTGCGGCACTGAGAAGATGAGTGCGATAAATTGAAACCACCTCCCTGTGTTGCCTCTCAGCATCCTGATCGAGCAGACGGGAGAAAGACATGAAGACGACACAGAGGTTAATGCTTCAAAGTCTTCCACAGCTGGCCAGTGATGTAAATACTGATGTGGTGCCCTGAATTCCAGTTCCACATTATTATAAATTGGTTAAGTGTTATATGAAAAGAGTGGAGAGGTTGTTTAATGTAGCTTTGAGGCAGAGTTTTTGCTGGCAAGATTTGACTACAGAATGTCACCCTCTTCACCAAGTAAAGGAAGTATACACAGTGAGATGCAAAATTCTGTCTGGATTAAAGGATTTACAGACCAACAATAAAAAAATATAATACAAGAGATATAAGGCAGATATATAAAGATCACAGATAAAGTAGACAGAATGCCAAAAAAGAACAAACTCTTGAATTTAAGCAGATAAAAGTGCAAAATATATGTAGTGCATAGGAAAATACTAAACTGATGATGCTGAAACAATCACTATTAAAATATACAAGGACAATAAAGTTAAAACACCATAAAATAGTAACCTTAAAAAGGAAATACGAAAGTGACGCAATAATGGAAAAGAAAAACATTAAGTGTAGGTCATCTTGTAAAAGTGAGTTTTTTTAAGTAGGCACTTAAAAGCTGCAGTGGAGTCAGTTGCTCTCTCGCTGAGGAGCCACGACGAAAACGTTTGGTTCAAAACACCAAAAGGATTTATGTGAGGAGATTGAGCTATGCAAGGCCAAAATGCCAAAATTGCTTTATCAGCTTTATCAAGAAAATATCAATGAAATCAAATGTATAAAAATGAAGAACTTATTGTCTCCCAGAGTTTCTATTTTCCTTCACTAACAAAAAGACAGTTACTGTGCAGTAAATCTAATTAAATATAAAGCAGAATATGCATATATTTACATAATAAATAATAAAGTCCACTCACAGCCAGCTGTTGTTGTAGGCTCTTGATCTGGGCTTGGAGTGTGTCCATGTGTATTGTCTGTCTCTTATTGGGAGTGTTGCTTGTGTATGCCAGCTGGGACAGACCATTCAGTGCCTGCTTCAACCGCTCAACGTCTGTCAGCAACTCTGTGATCTGACACACACACACACAAGGTCACACAGAAATTACAATACATTTTCATTACTTTATCCTCCACATAACAAAACTGAAAGGAGAAGTGAATCAGTAGAAATATATCTTCCTTGGAGTCAAAACAGACACACAAATACTTTTCATAAGTGGGTTATCACATTATAATCTACAGTAGTTACATTAAGCTATACAAACACACATACTGCCTGTACCAAAAGTAGTTTGAATAATAATATATATAATAATGCTACCTTCTTGTCTTTGGCTTCAGTCTGTTGAGCTGATGTCTGAATCCTCCTTTGAAGATCGCAGATGGTGCTGAGCGACTCATCATATCGCTCTTTCAGCTCCCTAATTTCTCTCTCAATGGCGCGTTCCTTCTCCTGGACAGCCTCCATCTCCGTCCTGGCCCTCCTCTCACCCTCCCTCGCTTGCGTTGACCCCCGGTGGGCCTCGTCACGCTCTTCTGCTAAGCTCAACAGCTTGTTGCTCATGATGGCAGTCTCTTCCTCCAGCTGCTGCTTCTCCTTCTTAAGCTCATTCATTTGGTCTTCCTTGTAGCGAATTTCCTCAAGCGCCTGCGTGGCTTGAAGGAGCTCCGATTGCAGGGCAGATACGTCTTCGGCTCTCTGGGCATTGTTCTCCTCCTCTTCACGGAGATCCATTCGAAGCTTAGCGACTTCAGCCTCCAGGGCTTCTTTGGCCTTGGTCTGTTGTTGCAGCAGAGAAGCCTGATCCTCGCGGTGTTCCTCCAGTTTTTTCTGTAAGGCACAAACCCTCTGGGCCTCCTCCTGCTGAGCCTCTCTTGCTTTCTTGCAGTCTGCCTGGGCTTGCCGCATGGCATCGTGGAGGGCTTTAAGCTCCGTGTCATATGTTGATATCCGAGTCAACTCTGATTTTAGTCGCTCCTGGAGATTCTGGATCTGAGAGTTGCAGAGGGCATTCTGGTCTTGAAGATCAGCTTTCGTAAGTGTTACCTCGTTATGCTGTTGCTCTAAGTTGACCAACTTCTGAGTCAAGTCCTCAATTTTTCCCTTAAACTCTTCCTCCACATCCTTGTGTTTTCCAATGGTAACTAGAGCAGCGTCAAGCCTATGTTGAACAGATTCAATGTCAACTTTTAGTTTGTCTTTCTCCTGTTTGTTGCTCTCTCCGGCAGACTTTTCTTTGTTATACTTCTCTTCCACTTCCAACAGCTTGCCTGTTAACTCCTTCACCTGGGCACTATAAGAGTGTTCTTTTTCCTCGGCCGCTGTCAGTGGGATAAACTTGGACTGAATCGCCTCCTGTATGGTATCAAGCTCTTTCTTCTGGGCCTCCAGTTCTTGGGTAAGCTTTACCGTTTCCTCCTGAGCCGACACATGCATCGCTGACACTTTGTTTGCTCTATTCTCTGCCTCAACCAAAGCAGCATTTAACTTATCTGTGGTAGCTTTGTGGTCTTTTACACATATATAGTCTTTTTTCATCTCCAACAGTACTTTTTCTAACTCCTGTTTCAACTTATCGTTTCCTTCTTTCACATTCTTCCATTCTTCCCCACTTTCTTTTTCCTTGGCCTCCAGCTTCAACATCTCTGCTTTAACACTCTCCAAGGTGGAACATAACTCCATCTTCACTTGCTCGTGCTGCTGTCTAGGAACATACTCTCCATCCAAGCTCTGTTTCAGAGTCTGGCTCTGCATTGTCAGCTGCACACACTCTTTATCTCGGTCTTCACATCTCCTCTGCAAAAGTTCAAGTTTCTTCATCAGGTCAGCATTCTGAGACCTCAGTGCGTCCATTTCACTCTGGTGTCTGTCACTGGCACTTTGGAGACTGCTGATATTCTCCTGCAGCGTGGCCCTCTCTGTCTGAAGCTGCTGCTCGTGTGCCTCTGCTTTTCCGTAACGTTCACTGGCTTCCACCAGTTTGTCCTCCAGCTCCTCCAAAGCTGTTACCATGTTCCTCCGAGCTTCCTCGTGGTGCTTCATGGGTAGAAAGTCGATCTCAATCCTGCTGTTGAGCTCCTCCAGCTGCTCTCGTAGTATATCTCTTTCCTCCTCACTCTCCTCGACCTCATGAATTAGAGCCTGGCTTTTGGCAGTCACATCGACCAGTTTCCTTTTTAATGAAGCGTTTTGCTCTTCGAGGGCTGCATGTATCCTCTGTTGCTCCTCAGCCCCTGATCCTCCCTGGGATGAAGGACCGTCCAGCTTGCGATGGAGTTCTGCCACCTCCTCCAACACACGATCATAGTCTTCCCTCAGCTCAGCGATCTGTCGCTCCTTCTCGTCAACTGCATTGGACAGCAGGTTTTTCATGTTGTCAAACTTCTCAGCTGGTACCGTGTTGCCTTGTTTAGTCTGGGCCTCCTTCAACTGTGTTTCCATTACTAAAAGGGTTTCTGCTAGCTCATCTCTTTCTGCAGTCAGAGCTCCCAGGTCTTGGTTCAGCCTTTCTGCCTCGGCTGCTAGCTCGCTCTCGCTGCTCTTGTACTCCTCCAAGGCCTTCTCGCACTGTTTGAGACGGTTACGAACGCGACCCACTTCAGCTGAAGCACCTTCATACTTGACCTTGATATCGTGGAGCTGGGCACGCAGTTCTTCTGTTGCCTGGCCTCCTAAGTGTTCCTTAACAGCAACTACATGGGCTTGCAGCTGTTTGACCTTACCCTCAGAATCCAGCATCCTCTTCTGGACGTCCCCCAAGGCGTCCTCGAGTTCTTGAACCTGCTGGTCAGCTTGTTTCTGGATGGTGTCTCGGCTCTGAACCAGCTCTTGGCACTCTCGGTTTTTACGGTTCAGGGCAGATTGGAGCCGTGCCGTCTCTTCCTCCGCTGCCTGTTGTCTTGTCTTGACCACCTCAAGTTCATGTCGGAGTGCATCCAGTTCACTAGAGAGGTCCCAGCCTACAGTGGGCTGACTCATCTCTGGAGGTCTGGACAGCGAACGCAACATGGCAGGATTCTGGAGCATCTGCAAAGAAAGGGAAAAACATATTGATACCAACACACATTAAATGTTATTACCACTAGTTGTTTTTATTGAAAGCCAGCCACTTTATGAGAGAGTACAGAATAGTTGTTATTCTGACTTTATAATTGTCTTTTACTGAGGGCAAGAAAGAAAACAAATCAAGATCTGAAATCTGTATTAGCAGTTTAATTTGTATGCACGTCCTGCTGTGAGCCACATACTGCTTAGTTGCAAACTACTAACACTGTATATTTAGACATTAATAAGTCATATGAAAGTGTTCAACAGATAAAGACGTACCTGGTCAGAATCCAGGCTGTGAGCTTGTTTGACCAAACTGTTTTCTTTACCTGCGAGACAAAACACAACATTCAAACCCACTCATTCTCGACTGGTGAAGTTTGAAATGATGCTATTAAATGTTTCTTTATAATTCAAAAAATAGAAGAAAGCTCACCTTTGATAACAGACTGCCCCGAGTAGTCACCCTGTGAATACATACAGATGCACATACTCATTACAAATGGTTGAACTTAAAGACTTATAAATAAATACAATTTGTATCACTATATAGAATGTTTAAGTAGCACTGATACATTTCAAAAACGTTATTAGGTACACTGAGTGAAAACGAATGCAGTCTAATACAAGTCCTGCACTAAATCCAATGTTCATGAAGGCTGTAATATTCAGTTTTTGTTTAAACTGTTTTAGAGGTGCTGATTCAACTTCATGATAATTTGGAGGCTTTAGTTTGTGGTGCTATTGAACTTTTATATTATACAGAGAGGTGCTTCCGGACAAAATATTAGACAAAAAGGGAACATAATAACCCCTAGGGTTTATTGCAGGACTGTAGTATTAGACACTGTTTTAGCTAGGTGAACCTTCAAGACTTTCAGACTAGATATGAATCCTGAAATCTGAGGACAACAACATTTAAATCAAAACTTGTAAAGCCCTTAATACTAAATATAAATATTAAGTATAAATCATAAAATATGAAATTAATATTAAGTGCATTGATTTCTCCTAAGGAATAAATCTTCACAGTAGAAATCAGATATGTATAAAGCCACTGACCATAGTACTCCGGAGCTGAACCTTGACAGTCTCCAGGCCTCGAGCCCCTTCCTCTCTTTCTTTGGCACTGAATAACATCTTCAACTGTTCCTTCTGCTCCAACAAAGAGAAAAGCAAAGGCATGAGTGATTCAAGCGTGAGTAACCAGGCACTTTCAGATCAATAAAAGACAGCTAATAAAAGGGAGGGTCTCAGTTCACTTCCTAGCATTATTTATTGATATCATTTATCAAAAGGAATACAAAACACTTTAATTGAACTGAACTATTCAAAAATCCATTTAGATGTTTACATCTTTGAGAAATGCTCAGAAAATGCCGGCCACAGAGATTGTTATCACACTTCATATTACACATAGTGTGAACTGTTTTGGTCTTTTAAAAGCATACACCAGATACTTCCTAAATTGTTCAATGCTTTATAGTGTATGTATTTGTCATAACTGCAGGTGCTTCAAGTTCAAAAAAGGTTGTAACAGCATCAAAGGGGCTTAGTGAAGAATTTCGGAGCAAAATTGTCCTTGTGTTGCAAATATACCTGGCAACAAACTGCAGCTAATGTCGGAGCTTTTACGGCAGCAGAATAGAGGATGAAGGGAGATTTTCACACGAAGTAAGACGATGCAATCCCAAAGAGAATGCATCTGGTCTGTAGGATCTATGTCTATCTATGTCCAAGATACTAAACCATATGGACAAATATTGAACCACTCAAGTTAGTTAACATAATGGCAAAAGTAGTTTAAGAGTAGACGACAACATACACGTGGTTAGCAGGGACACCATGCCATCATTGACCTTTTGTGATTATTGTGAGATTATTATGACAATTATACAATTGTCTAAATAGAAACTTTCCGTTGCAGTTTATTTATATACAGTTGCAGCTTCACTGCACTGACTTTTAATTAACAAAAAACATTTTGTTGCCGTTTTAATCAAGTTAATTATTTGTTTTAGTTATTGGTAGTAAAATCTGACTTCCAGATCTCACTTAACAAGCATCAACTTCAAGAACAACGGGCTTCATTCATGAAACATAGAATAGCTCACATTTAAATTTGTGTACATGCACAAAGATGCAGAAATGTGTGGCATTCATGGATTTTTCATTTTTGTTTGTCTTTCTTTCCCCTCTTTCACAACAAGATTGGAACAATAGAACCAACATTTTTCAGGAAATTAGACTCGTTTAAGGAAATCACCAAATGTTGAATTGCTACAGCACTTGACCTTGATTCCTGAATGCATAGAAGATGTGGCTATTAAGTCACAACAGAGTAGCATTTGAGACTGTGCTACCTTCATTTTCCCTTCCTTTCACTTCCACGTGTACAGTTGTGTGTTGATACAGGACCAGCAGCATCCTGACAACTTAAGAATATCTATTTACACTGCACTCATGACTATGATTATGTATAATAATGGCATGTTGGTTATATTGTGCATCGAGCGTAAGAAAATAAGTTTAGGAAAGAAAACTACTTAGAAAATTGTGAATGGGCTCACAATGTCCAAGCAATCATTTTCGTTTCATACCTCTTTCTGAGTGTCTTCTACAGTCTTTTTTTCCTGCAGAGGAAAAAAAAGCTCATATATTCAGTCATTTGAAGGATTAACAATCGACAAAATGCCACTAAAATTCATTAGATTGAATTTCCATATTCTCCTAAGAATGGATATTGTTCTGCCAATAACTTATGCTCACTAGTGTGCCATCAATCTTATACATAAGCAATCAGCATTAAAAGGCTGCTCTGCCTCCTCTGAAAGAAACACCTGTGGTTAGAAAATGATTGCACATTTCCTAAATCATCCTTATTATGTTAGCAGAACCTGGGAATATTATATTAGGCCAAGAGATCGTGACTTAGCTTAGCTTTTATTATTATATTATACATTTCATTTGTAGCCAAACCTCTAGTAGAACCCTCTGATCTACACACCCACATAAAAGCATGTGCAGTGAAAGAAATAAGCCAACATCAAAGGACAAGCATTGGAAGGTTTTACTGTACTGAAGTAAACTCCCTTTACTGTTTTATCTGACTCAGTAGCTCTTTCTGTGCTGTTGTATTGATTACCTGTGTGAGCTGCTGCTGTAGCATGTTGACTTTATCTAACAGGGTTTTTTGCTCCTGGTGGTACTTCCTGAGACTTTCCTGCAGGGTCTCGTTCTGCCTCTCCAAGTCCTGAAACACACACATAAAACCACGAAGCTTGCAAAATTAAACCAATTCAAAATTTGATTACTCAATGTAAAAATCAAATGCTGCATGACTTTGAATGCACTGAAAATAGTCTGAGTGTGCATGAAGCAAAGTGAATGTGTGTTTGTGAGGAACAGGGAGGCTGAAGTTAGACAGCACTTACATATATGATCTGATCCCTTCTGTAAAACTCAGCTGCCTCTGATCTCTCCACTGAATGCTGCAGATAAGACAGGATCTTTTTTTTACAGCCATGTTTTGAGGATATAACTTTACCATAGTCTATGAAAGCATATGGAACAACTCTCACTTATAATCACTAGATGGCAGTCATGTACATCTGAGCGGCAGTTGAGTACCTCACAGGTTCCGAAATATGAAAAAAAAGGCTGTGATTTGAAAATGATTTCAAATGTTTAATGAGTGTTTTTTACAACACTGTGTCTTAGTGTCTTAGCATTTGAATGCTGGACAGGAAGGATTATGATTTATTAATGTCAACAATCACTTTGAGATGCAAGCAACCTTGACCTTTGCTATCTCTTAACAAAAGAGACAAACAAAATGGCTACATAAATGTCAGTTCATTGCTATTCGCATCATGCTACATGTACACATGAAGGTCCTCTAAAATATGTAAAGTAGTGTGGAGCTGCTCCTCACTATAGGTAAAGTTTAAAGGGTGACGTGAGCCACTGAACTGAATGCTGCAAGATTACCTGTCGCTTCCATTGTTCTATCTTTGCAGCTTCTATATCTGTAACAAAGCGAGAAAACAAAATTCAGATTTGATTTCTCTTCCAATATGTTACCATGTATTGACAAAAACAGGTATGTTTATACAACAGTTTTCCTTGGAAACATGTTCAAGGGAGGGAATGTGCACAACAACAACAAAAGCAAATTAAATATTGAATCAGGAAATAATCACTAAAGTCAAGACTACAAATATAAATACTGTGAGATATTTTAAAAAAGTGTTGAAAACAGATAAAAAGATTAGAAAATATAAATCATAGCATAAGGCCACAATATTTATGTTGCTGCAAGTTTAATAATTCTAGGCTCTACAGCATATCTAAAACTGTTAAAATTAACAAACTAATGGAAATTAAAAACAAAATAGCATCAGCGTATTAACTATTGTTGCCCAAATGTATTACAGTTTTTGACTATTCCAAAAGTGTAGTCTAAAGGTGTCACATGTTGCTGTTGCACGGGAAAGATCATGCTATTTATGCTTGTATTTATTCCAAACAAGTGGCTATTTTATGTTCAGTCTCTGGTGGTGTTTTGCCATCTGACCTCTGGTGGCTTTGTCAAGGTAACTTTTGACCATCGCAACGAGCTCCAGGTTCTTGCTGAGGCGAGCGTAGTGAAATGCATCGTGACCCAAGCTGTCAACCGCCTTTACGTCAACGCCACTCTTCAGCAGCACCTCCACTGCATCCTTACAGCCATACTCACAGCCCAGAATCAGCGCTGTCCTGAGGGGGTCAACAAAGACAGTTTATTAGCAAGAGCATGCCCAACTAGCAATTGTGCAAAAGATAATTGTGACATTGAATATAGGGCTCTCAAATTTATAAATAATTCATTGCTTAGTTGATTTGTCCTGTTTTTGTCACCACATCTAGTTGTATTGTATTCCACTTTAAAGGACGCTCATTGGATGCCTCGACGTCTGCTGGCTATAAAGCGACGGAGAAAACAGCTAAGGAGCTGAGAGAAGGAAGGAGCGGAAGATTGAGAACGAACAAACGCGAAACCAAAAGAAACCGTATAGCTAACGCCATCAGAACCTGAGAGCGAGAGACTGGAGAGACGTGTGGGAGCCGCACATCCACCTGCCACCTGAAGTGAAAGACATCCAGCTCAAGGGTTGGCTTCATATCCGTTTTGTGAGGCTTAGCGCCAGTCGACTTATATATTATTTGGTGATCTGGTGGGTGGTGTTAGCGGACTAGGTAAGTGGGGGTACCCCGTACATTTCATTTACGTAGTGATATTGTGTTAGAGACATCAAGTTAGTCATTGTCGCCACCTGTTAAATGTTTTGAACACTGTTTAAAGATAGGAGGCTAGGTTTTTCTGTTGTTGTTTTACTTTGATGACAGGGGGTCCTAGTCAGCTCGTTTTGTTTTGTTAATTTAATTTCCTTTGGCGCAACGTTTCAGTCCCTACTCCCCCACCAGTATATCTTGTTTTGTGCAACCTTTTTCATAATAAATCTCACTTGTACCTTGTATACAGTCAGCGTGTGTGTCATAATTGCTCGGCTGTATTGCGTTGTCATCCCTAGTACCCTAGACACAAACCGGGACGTAACAGGCTTGATATGTCACAGATGTCAGAAAGACTGTCGCTGCAAGGAAAGTTATCAACCTACGCCATCTGTCAAAAGCTGCCTTTTGTAAGCAACACAGATTACCAATTAAAATGTATATTTTTCAACCCCACCAAAGACAAACACCAGGAGTGGTGATGTGTCTTACTTATTTTGTTTGTCTCGGATGGTGATGTCAGCCCCTCGCTCCAGCAGCAGCTGACAGATGCGTGGATGACACATCTGGGTTGCCAGCACCAGAGGTGTCCTGCCATCCTGGAGAAAAAAACAAAGACATTCACAGTTGCAACACAATACAGTCCAATCAAAAGAAGCAATTTGTCTCTAAACAAAAAGGCCCACAGTAATCGAGAATAAATACCTTTTTGTGCAGTTACCGACCATACGATCAGTTAATGACAAGGTAACGGCCTTAATGAGCAAGCAGATCAATAGGCTTTTCTACAATGATAACTAAACACGTGGAAAATTAAAACACATAATTAAAACAATTATCAATTCTCACAAAATCAGTGGCATTCACAGAAGTCCCGCTGTCACAGAGCAGTTTCACGCTGGAGGAGCAGCCTGCCATGACTGTGGAGAAAAAGAGTAGAAAGAATTGGAATCATTTCATCCTATTTACTATAAATGGGATCTTCAAGACATAGGGAAAATCAAAACATCACATTTTTATTATTGCAATTATAGTTTGTTTAGTTGACATTAAACAGTAAAAGAGCTGTGGCTTGTCAGGGTTTTTATCTATTTCTACCAAAGTAGAGTAGAGTAGAGTTAGGATTAGAGTAGATCCAAACAGAGTCAGTACTATACTACAGTAAAGTCAGTAAAGTAGTGTCGGTACTATAGTAGAGTGGATATGAGCACATAGAGTAAAGTCTTACCAGCATCATGTAGGGCTGTTCTTCCTTGTAGGTCCACATTTCCAACGGGACAGTTGTGCTGTAAAATAATACAAACACACGTCGGCACAAAAGATCAAGTGAAGCAAATTATTTTACTGGTGCTGAAATATCCCTGAATCTCTGTAGTATAAAATAATAAAGTACAAGTACTATTTTTCTACTGGAAGTGTCCCATTTAAGAAAGTGATTTGTGTGAGATGTATCACTCTCACTAACAATGACAATCAACCTTTTATAAAAGGATTATGAAACAATAATTGGAAAAAATTGGAAAAAAGCAATGGTTGATTGGTGAAATTTTAACATATGGGTATGTTCTGAGATAACTTAGATTTAAGGATAAAAAAAATGATGTAATATGGAACAATGTTCAATTAGGAGAGTATGATGGCACACTCAAAAAAAGGCTAAAAGGCTTCAATCATAAGTTTTGTAATCGAAATAAATAATGAAACTACTTGATATGATGCTGTTGAGTCACTTCAAATACCCACTGGTTGTTGGCGCTGTGCATTATAGCCTATGTAGCCAACTCAATAAGTCAAATATGATCAATTTTTGAGGTGGATATGAAGTTAGCTTGATTTAATTTTTGAGTAGTCTGGATCTTGAGTTATTCAAAGCTGTCTCAATGTCCCAAAATCATTCATTTCCACTGGCTGGCAGTGGAACCTGAAAGGCACCAGCAGGCAGGTCATATTAGGCTAAGTGGTGCTGTGCTGATATGCCTGTGACATCTCTACACAGTCAATCAGCTGGTTGGACACCAGTGACCGCACCACTGTGGTGATGAGGGTCTGCTATGAGCCTTGAGGACTCAATGCTAACAGGGGCCTGATGTTGCTGGGTAAGCTTGCCAGCAAGCACTGGCCCCCCACTATAAAAACCCAACTCTCTCTAGCAACAAGCGCCAAAAATTAGCAGCACACTCAAATAACAAGGCGAGGGGTGGGCAGAGCGGGTAGAGCGGCAACGGGAGCTGACGGACGAGCATGGAAGGGGGAGATCCTATACCTTGAGAGTTTGGGCTGACGGAGAGAGATAGTGGAGGTGGTGGGTGTTGGCGTCCAGCTGCTATGTCTGGTGTGATGACGGAACCAAGAATGGACGGCAGGTTTGTAGGAGGGTAGGCTTGTCAACACCCGTGACAACCTCCTGCCAACAGCCGCAACCTCTGTTAGATCACCGCCATGCGAGAGATGGGGGCAGGGAGAAGGGCTACGACACTATGAGGGCACATTATTGCAGAGATAGCCCCCCCTCACTGTAAACACATAAATCCTCCAGTGGGTCATGGTGACTCAACAGGGCCTAATGTTGACCGATACAAAGTGGGCTCAGCTGCCTGGGCTGTTTGGCAATAATTATTTAAAGGAGCTGAAAGGGAAACTGCTCTGACTGGCCAGTGAGTGGGAAGCTGCTTTGTGGAACAAAGCCCTAGCTAATGTTTTTGGTACTTGACTTGCCGAAGCGTGGCAGACAAAAGTAAATGTTCAATCAATTTTTGCTCAAATATAATTTTTTTATGGTATTAATTGTAACCGTCATTTGCTGTCCACATAGAGCAGTGGTTCCCAAATTTTTTTTTGCAGAGCCCCACTTTTCGAGGTAAATTTTTCTTTTCATATTTTGTTGGTGATTCTTGTCTGCTTTGCGATTACTTTGTAGTCCTGTCACAAACTTGTCCATGCTAGCTGTGAAAAATTGTTCACATTTTTAAGCGGCCCTCCTCTGTGGTGTTTTAAAGGTGGTCGTAGTAAAATTAGCACCATCTGCTGAACGTAACTTGACAGTGGAAACAGTGTTCACAATAGCACCGCGCCCCCCCTGTCATAACACCCGGTCACCCCTAGGGGGCGCGACCTCCAGTTTGAAAACCACTGACGTAGAGTGCTCTAGATAAGTTAAAAAGGTTATTTATTAGCATCGATCTTAATAACAATATTTTAGAAATGTATTGGTGCAGCTATAAGACTGGGACAAATCACTTGAAACAGCTATAAACACATTATTTAAACGCTCTGAGCAATAAAATACAACACATGTTTTTTGTTTTATATTTTAGTAGCTCATGAACACACCAAAGTCGGAAGAACGACTTCTCAGATCTGGAAATGGGACCAACTGAGGAGCACTTGAACACAGCAATACATTGAGTAGAGTGTGTAGATACACAACACACCAACATCAGCAACATAATAAACGAATCTCTAAAATGCAAACGATAACCAAAAATGAGACGTTATCTTGTCCTGTGGCACATTTTCTCACAGGAGTAAATCAGTCATAAGTCAGTCAGGTACAAGTAGTATTAGAGAAACATGGGGAGGACGACCGCACTTTACCTGTAGGAGCTTCTGCACACAGAGAGAGTGTCCATTTCTTGAAGACAGGTGAAGAGCATTTTTTCCTGAAAGGAATAAATGCAGCAATCACAAAATGAAGTACATTCACAATGTTTGCATTAAGGTATTTTTTTGAGCCAAATGCCACAATGTGCAATTATCACTGTACTGTACATATGACTCCGCTTGTATCACTTCATCATGACAGGTGCCAATAAACAAAATTATTCAGTGACAAGCAGCCAGTAGTCCAGCAAGTGCCTTTGCAGGAAATCAATGCAAAACTTAGAGAAATACTCTTCTTTGGTATTGATTATTTTAATTTGTTGACTACATTTGCTAGTATAAAAATCAATTTCTTAAGCGACCCCTTATATTCTTTTTTTGGCTGGCAGACTGTTGACATCGAACAGCTTAATTTCTACTGGAAAACCTACAGTTTGTGTACCCTGATATGGATACGATTTAAAATATGGCAAAGTGCAAAACCTCACTGAAAACGCATTCAAGTCAAAATACAAATGCTTAAAGTCAAATTAAACCAGAAAGCAACATTATTGCAACAAGAGTAATTGTAGTTTGCTGCTTCCATCTTTGTCTCGCTGCCTGAACCTTTTGTCTTTATTGTTTCTAAAAGTAGGGATGAATCAGTTAATGTCTCGCTCATTATTCAGCCTAATTACAATTGGCAAATTTTACAGCTGAGCAGAACTCAGATGCAACAGAAAAAAGAAACCACTAATGAGGCCAATTTTCTGCCTAACACATCCTCATATCTTTTCTCAGAACGGTCAATGTGTTCTGGTGATAAGTATCTAAATTTGCCTTAATTTGATAATGTGATAATGTGGAAATTACATGACACATATGTGAGACTGAGGTGCACAGTGTGGTTTATTTTTAATCATGGAAAAAGAAAAAAACTCTTGCTAAAGACTGTCAGTGTTTCATTTAGACATGGCCCTCCTACAAAGAAATAGTGCTTCTCTGGTTGTTTACTAGGTAAACTGTCAAATGTCCGTGGCGTTGTTGAATTGTATCATGTTGGCCCACCCTCACTGATATAACAGAGGTGAACAAAATACTAAAAACACATCAAAGTATATAAATACAGCTCCAGAGTGCTGCTTTCATCCAATCTGAACTCACCAGTGGCATCAGTCGCAGTGACATCAACATTGTGTCCCAGTATGAGATTGAGACAGTCTAGATGTCCTCGCGTTGCAGCCAAATGAAACCTGAAGCAAGAAGAGAGATGGAGAAAATTAAGAGAGGAAAACAGAGAGAGGCAAGAGACAGAGGGTGATGGCAAAATGAGTAGACAGCATAGAGGAGGGCGGGCGAGTGAAAAAGTGACAGGGTGTAAAGAGAAGGGAGGCGGGGTGAAACTCAAGGACAAGAGAGAATGCAAACAGACACCAGGCTCCTTTACCAGATATGCATTCTCGCAGCAAATAACAAGAAACTTCAGGATCTGCAATGACTACAAGGCCATCAAGAGCTACACAAACAGCATTTTCCTACTGTATCAGCTTCCCTGTTATATATGTGAGCATTGTCCAATGATTGAAAAAAGTACCTATCAAAAAAAGGTTGCAAAATACCGTAGCTTCTTATGTTTTTTACTTTCTGTGTTGCCCATTCTTTTTGGTCTGTGAAGGCACCACCATTTGGCTCGATTTCAATTGAGTTTAAGTTTAAGAATAATCTTACTATTACACAATGGCAATATTGATGCAAGTTTTACCTCTGTATTCACGGTCTAGTTTGCTTTGTGTGATGAAACTAAATGGCCTGCATGGTATAAAAAAAAACAACATGAGCTAGTCGATGACCTAAATAGTTTATTCTTGAACTTGGAAACAGCAGTTGAAACCTTGACACTCAACTTCCTTCATAGCAATGTAAGAAATTTGAATACCTACATTTCCATGACAACTGGAGAAACTCCATTTGCTAATGAGGATCATGAGATTCAACTGAAAGCCCCAGAACAGTTATTAAATTAACCTTGAAATATGAATGTTTTGACCTGTTTAATTGACTCAAAAGATAGCATATTCCCTTGTAATTTGCCTACTCAATTAAGCAGGTTTTTGTTTGTTTGCCAACAGGTCTTTAATCATCACTTTTGCCTGGAAACATTCCTGTTCCCCTTCTCTGATTTAACCCACAGCAGCACTGCCGCCACTAGCCACGAAGGTCTGCAAAGCACTTGTGTGTAAACCAATCTCGGTCTGTCACCCATCAAGCCACATGAACCTGTTTATACACTAACCCGAGGTATCTGCCAAGGAGACAGCTAGGCTGTCACCTCAACACTGGCGTGGGTATTAAAAGCCGTGTTGATGGCCTGGAGATGCTGGTTCTCTGGGGAGAAGTGCAGGGTCCTGACCTCTCGGGGCAAACAGCAGACAGGAAGCAGCCCAGAGCTATCCAAAGTTAGGGGGATACAAGTGATGTCACTAACCAAGTTCATGGACCACAGCATTTTCCACAGGGTAACTGAAGTATGGTTCTGAACAGAGTCAAAAATAGTTAATTGCAAACTTCAACTGGGGAGGTGGAATTCTTCATGACTTTGTGATGAATAAGGAATGACGAGTCGTGTGTCAGTGAGTGGCACTAACAGCTTCCAAGATGTTTCAGACAGAAAATCATGCATTTGTAACTACATTACAACTATATGCAACTATGTGGAGACCTGAGTGAAATGGTAAGAGATGAATTTTGTGACTTAATGGATTTGGCTTTAAGAGAGCACATTCAGCTATGTCATTTCATCTTCACACAAGCTCCTTGAGCAGCTTTCAGGTTGACAGCCTACAGGATATGGTTGCTATTTTTAAAGAGTGGACAGGGAAGAGTAAACCAGAGTGTACATGCTGGTAGCTGATATATGATAATGTGTGCCTCTAAAGGCAGTTAAACAGCCAAAATACTTTGGCTGCGGCAGCTTCAAAGTCTTCCTTCTTCCATAGATTACCGATCTCGAGCAAGAGTCATGTATTTGTCAGTTAACATTGTCCGACAATTGACTGACTAGTGGTTAGAGAAAACACGTTTGAGACATGCAAGTCGATAAAGAAGTACCTGTGTAACTGTTATAAATGCAGTTACTCCTTTCAATTCAAAAACAAAACAAACAGCTTCAGTTTGTTCTCAATCTGTCATAATATCTGGATCAACATCACGCAGGTCCAACTGTAAGTCATAGCTTGCTATTGTTATTCTTAAAAAGACACTTGGACACAAAATTCATTACTGCTAATCCTGACAAACAATGGGCACGCAGCAGTATCTTTAGTCAGTGCCAGTATCATGTTGCAGAGCCAAGATCTCATCTCGAGTGGCGTGCTGTCATGTGGACTTTTTTGCTGCTAAGCCCTCGTCAGCTAGCTATCACAACTGCGCAGAATGAGCAGGTGTGATGGGTGGGCTTGACTTACTGGGATCTGGGCTAATGCCATGGCAGAGATGTAAACTGTTTACTCAGCTGGAAACCACGATAGAACATTTAGAGCTGAATTCATTAGTTGAACACAGTAAGGCTAATCCAGGGCACACCAAATTATATATCAGGGTTAACAGTTTGTAATTAGTTTCCCCACAGAGGTCCATGATTACAAGGGATCGCTATTTGACATTCCTCTGTTGGCCGGGAAGCCAAAGACACACGTTGGTCTGTGTGTGGCCCGCTGAACTATAAGAAGACTTGCTGTGCTGCATACTGTGGTTCACTTTGTTTTGGGTAGACTGGCAAAAAGCATGACCTTTTCCATAAATGATGTGTTGATTTTATAGTTAACTACAGTAGTTGTGGTTTGTCCGGCCCGCAGGGGAACATTCAATGATGAGCGTGACTGCATTTGTGTACAACAACCTCTAAAGTCTGTCACTGCGAAATTGGCAGCCTCGGCTCTGGATTTAGTTCTAACAAATTCTATCACCTTATTGTGAGACCAGGAATTTATCAGGTTCTGTGTATAATTCTGTTTATTTACATATGTGCATGCATACAACCATTGGTGTTTGCAATGGTGCCACAAGAGAATTACACACACTGCTGAAAATATTCTGCACCTTTGCTTCTGGGATCTGGATCTCCATAGTTCTATGCTCTAACAAAGCCTTTGTGAAAATAAACCTGAAGCACAGGCCAGAGACCACCAACTTCTTCATTTATCCAGGATTAAACTGAGGGCACCTGGCATCCCAAAATGCTGGTGTTGGGATCTAGTTTCATTTAGGTAGAAAAAGTACCTGCTTTTATAAACAGCTCAATGCATTGTTTTCTAAAGCAGGGCAATTTATGAACTATCTGGGGTCTTGAATGGTCAAGGTGCACCAGAGAATTCCTTGTACATATTTCAGTTAGGTTGACCTACTTTTTTCCTTACACCTTCCATTTCTTCCCATCTAATCTTTCTGTTAACTCACTTCTTCTACCAAAACCTTGTGATGGGTGTAAATCCACAAATACTTGAGGTTCCTGGTGAAAAATCCTACAATATAAAAGTATATAAAGATGTCAACTGGTCCTGATAACAGCTTGCAGCTGGGCCTAAATGTATTAGTTGGTGTCACAAGCACCACAGTGGATCTGATCTGAATTTGCAGGGAGTCATTTCCTGTGAGGATTTACATAAACAGCCTCTGGCCAACGTGGTCAAGCCTTCAGTGGCCACAAACATTCTTTATACCAACTCCCACACTGACCTGCAGTCAGATGGACACTAAAAGGGAAATTTCTGGATAGAAAAAAAATGGACATAATAATATGCAATTACTTTCATATGCTGGACAGCTGGGTGAAGGTTTAAGGTTTACATGTGCTACAGGGTCATAGTCATGGGAAATTTTGAAGGGGGTGGGATTGTTTTATTTTTTAATGTCATGCAGGGAGACTTGGCATTGATGTCATAAAAGGAAGCAAGAGGTAAAACTATTTTTCAGTAAAAGTGACCAAATTGTAAAGGAATTCCCATCTACAGCTGCTTTATCAGGGAAACAGGATCAGAAATTTGTGGTAGGTAGACCACTACAATGTCTGGAATTCGTGATACTCAGCATTTTTAGATTTGCAAATATTCAAAGAGATATGGTAGATAGTAACAATCAAGAGAAAAACAACATAAGTGAATATGAGCACAAAAGTTTGACTAATGTTCAATTCAATGTACAGTTCATGTCTTATTTCTATCCGTTTGTTGAAAGTGTGTCGTAGAAATTCACATATGGTTGACTACAAATGTCAACATACTGGTAATGGACGTGTGTGTGTGTGCATGTGTATGTGTTTGTTTGTTTACTTACGCAGAGCGTCCTTCCACGTCGAGCTTGGTGGGGATAATGCTCTTTTTGCTGAGAACAGCAGCCACCTTGTCCACCTCACCACGTTCCACCGCCTTCATCAGCCGATCATCATACTTGTTCCAGTCTGTGTTCTGACAATGATAATAGTGAACCATCACACATACAGTATGTATGACAGTAGGAACCAAATAGGTACTTAGTTCAATAGTAGAGTAGCTGACATGCAAATACATGCAACAATGACATGCATATGAAGCCTCAAGTCCATTTCTGACACAACAACAACAAGCATAACGGCAATGTAATTTTTCCTTTTGTAGTACAATAACAGACTTCAGTTAATGCAGAATGTGCCAAGAATGTGCTGTACTGCAGTTTCACTAAATCCCCTCATGAGTGATGGCTACAAAGCATGGGAACTGCATAGTCTCTAAGGCTTCTGGGAAGCGCATTTCAGTTGGGTGCTTTATACTGGAGGAAAAAAATGAACAGAACACAAGCAATTGGTATATACACAGCAGCAATTAAAAGATAATAATAGCATGCATACATCACTTTGATATCATGTAAAATATACTGTAGTTATCAAGCAATTCATTGTCCCAGTTTCCCTTTCTGCCTCAGGAGCCACTTTGTTAAAGCACAGCTTTCATGTGATTCAATTTGTAGATCAAAGCACAAGTACAGAAGAAACAGTAACCCTAAAAATAGCATTTGGTGACAAACTGACAATGAATACCTACAAAGTGCATGGAGGTGCATTTCAGCCAGCGGCTCATCTTGGGTGAGTGGAGCTGGTCCTTGCACCGTGCTACTGAAAAGTTTGCCACTGTTCCGGTTTACAAAAGCAAAAAAGGAAATAAACAAAGTGTATAAAAAAATCTCCCCAGTCTCTCAGTGCACTCAACCAGTGAGTGCAACAAAAAACAGAAGAGAAGACAAAAGGGTGACAGTCTATACTGCAGTGGCGGTCCTCTTATTGAAGGCTCAACCTCTGGAGTTTCTCTCACTGGAGGCAGAGAAGTTCATTTGGCAAGATTTTCTAAGCATTCCTGTTTTGCTCATGGGCTCTGCCTGGAAGTTCATCACTGCACAGCAGTTTGGTTAACAGTTTAAAGGGAGGAGAAGGAGGAGGAAGAGGAGGAAGGAATGGAGGTGGAGAAGCAGTAGGGCCAGCCCTGCCAGCCCTGGGACCTGCCCTGGCCGGCAACTGCAACTCCTCCTCTGGGGGAAAAGTCAGCTCAGCCTGGCTACCTCTCGCCTCCCCCAAGTGTCTTCACCACCTTTATCTTCAAACCTTCTGTTTGTTTCTGTTATGTCTTCTTAAGTTTTGATACTCTTCCTCTTCTTCTCTGGACTGTTTTCTATCTGTAGCAGCTGCAACCTACTTGCGTATCAAGTAGTAACTGAAGAGCTTCTCTCTTTGCCTCTTCTCTCCTCTATCAGTGGTCTCCAGTGTCTTCACCCCACCAAATGGCAAGTCAGCCAGGCTCAGCAGGGTAAATATGTGAGCTCTCCCAGTTTTAAAATATCACCCCCTCCCTGGTAAACAGCAGTGGTGCAGACAGCCCTGTAGACTGGTTACCTCTTTATTTTTTGACCCTTCAACCTTTCTGTAGTGACTGATAGGAAGACAGGGGCTAAGAATACATTCTGGACATGCCTGAACGATGAGTAATGGCTTTAGTGTCTATCACCACTGCCAGCATGAAACAAGGCCAGCCAAAAAGACCTTGCTTACATTGCCACCCCCCACCATGCTCCCTGCTTGCCTCCATCTGAAAATATTAATGTCAGAGGGGGATTATGGTTTGCACATTTGAAGTGGTCTTGGCACTGACCCTCACAGGACACTACTGGGCCAAAAGCTGCTGTTAACCCATCCGTCTAAAGAGGGTGGTGTGGCTCCAAAGCCCCCTGATCCGAGCAGCACGGTAGCAAGGTTAGATGTCAGCCTTTTTACAACCAGCTGTCTGAGTCTGCAGTCCCACCAAAAAGTACAACAATCCTGCCTCTTCACTTACACTAATACCCACATGGTAAACACAAAAGCCCAACTTTCACTTTTATTAGACTACGTAAAACATCACGAGGGAGAAATAAATAAATAAAAATAAAATAGGTACAGAGACAGCAATCCAAGGACCAGTTTAATTTACACACTGCATCAGCTCCTCGTGTTACGGTCCGCTGCCAGACTGGCGTTAACAGCGTGGCACTGATATCTACAAACATGCAAAAGACCTCCTCCACATGACATCTCGTATGAAGAAGTAGGTGTCCACTTACGAAAGCTGCTCACCCTAGCATAGAAACAAAGGCGCCAAAATGGCACCTAGCCACTGACATACTGCACATCGGTCACGTAAATATCTCACATGGGGGTTCTGGTGTGTGTGTGTGTATTTGTTTGGGAATCTGTTAATGTACTAGTTAATGATATGGCTGTTAGCAAGCAAGAGTTGCCACTGCAGTAGTCCCTCGCTTTCAAGGAGCACTGATGGTCATGATAGGTTTTAAAGTTCAACTTCATCTTTATTATATTGATTATTGGTGCCTTCATAAGACATGTGAGCTAAACTGTGTGCTCTCTGAGAAAAGTTTTGTGGATCTGATGCCCATTTTCTTTTTACTCAGAGCAGTAAAATGATCTAAACTTGAGTTGTGTAACTGTACTGCAGCCTTTAAGACCAGGAAAGATGATGGTCATAACACATGACGATATCTAGTTTCATATCATGACGTCAATATAATGTCAATGTATCTCCTCGCTTTACATTTATGCACTGGACCCTGCTGAAGTAATGACAACAAATTCAAGCATTCAAGTTTATATTAAATTACTGAGCTCAACAACATTTAATCTGAGCTGTGTGTAGGGCTAAAAGGTATTGGGAACAAAAGCATTTTGATATTTCGGTTTCTTCTACAAAATGATTTTGGTGTAAGTTTAAAATTTCACCAAGAATTTACAGCTTTACTTGTATATTTAGAAAAGGTAACTATTTCTGCTGTGCTTCATGTTTAAGAAACATTAGCAGTTTTTGTTTTTATTTTGTGCACTAAGCAAATCACATCGCAGAGGTGCAGTAATGATTGCTATTATATATATATATATATATACACACACACACACACACACACATATATATACACTCTCCTCACATTTAAAATGAGGCTTAAGACTTTCCTCTTTAATAAAGCTTATAGTAGGGCTGACTCAGGTGAACCCTGAGCTCCCACTTAGTTATGCTGCTATAGGCCTAGGCTGCCGGGGGTAGGGCTGCAACAACGAATCGATAAAATCGATAAAATTCGATTACAAAAGCGTTGGCAACAAATGTCCTTAATCGATTCGTTGGGTCTGCGGCGTTACACGCTGTGGTGCGGAGCTGGCTACGTCACTTAAAAAAAAACATTCGAAAAAATGAGACGGAGAAAAGCGTTCGACAAAAATCTTCCACAGCGTGGGAGCACTTTACTTTAAATAACAATAAAAAGTGTGTAACCTGCAAACTCTGTAAAAATGAACTTCCATGGCATGGGAGCACCACGGTCATGTTAGCATGTGGACATGCTAACATTTTAGCATTGCAATGCAAAGTTACTACTGTATGTTCTCCTTCCTCCTGCTCTTTCTCGTCTGTTGTTAAAGCTATTTGATGTAGCAAAGCCTGTTACCACTTAATTTATTATTGGTTATTATTATTATGTATAACAGGTTACACTTTGTTTTTGATTTACATTTTTATCATTTATTATTATTTATAACAGCTCAGGTCCATTCCAAGTAACCTAAAAATAATGTTTTGGGGCAAATTAAACATATCTTAACATGTTGTATAGCTTATATTTTAGTTGTTAGGAAGAACAGCGTTTTTGGAATAAAAACTTGGGAAAACATTTTTTTGTAAGTTATTATCCGATTCATCGATTAATTGTAGAAAAAAATCGACAGATTAATCAATTATCAAAATAGTTGTTAGTTGCAGCCCTACTGAAGAGGTTTCTTACTGATTATCAATCTGGTCTTGGCGCAGTGCAATGCTGCCGTGTTCATCCAGCAGGTTTTCCCTGGAAGAGGACTGGGTGGGGTCCAGCTTCTTCACATAGGCAGCAGGAACGAAGCCCTGGCGATCGTTCACCTCCACCTTCCACCAATCCTGCAGCAGCGAGGAGTCATATCAGCAAGTGATGTCGAGGAGAGGTTTCTGGTGCAAATCATCATTTTGCATCATGTGTACTGCACCTTATTGTAGTCTTTTTTTAGTAAAGTTGATAAAACCTACAATACCCACCTGCTCTAGGAAATGATTTAACCTATTTTTTAAATGACAGTATATTTGTGAATTGTATTTATAGGTCAGTAGGAACCAATCGGCCACAGACAGGTAGAGAAGTCGAAGATATAAGATGAACATGGTTGGTTTTGGTATTTTCATGTGATTAAATAAAGAATATTGTTTAATATTGCTTATATTCCTGGAGGTTTGTATCATTTTGGTAGTGAACCTCAGGCATCATATTGGCACACAAAGCCTCCATGTTCAGTCTCATCTAACGGTTATACAGTATAACATGTTAGTACATGTTGCACAGAATTATTATCCCCAATCCCTTGAATGGCTATTGTTGAAGGTTGACAATTGATTATGAAATTGATTACTGGTCATTACAGACTGACAAACGATTAAATAAATTACTTAAAATATGCATTTCTATTCTCATTCACACCTTATTCCTGAACAACTTAATTTATATTACTCCAAGTAACATGCAGGTTATCTCCAATCCAATATTTATTCAAGCTTGTCGGGTTGGTTTCAGCCTGAAGTGTGTCTGCAGTGTGTCTGTTGTACACTGTACCTTGTTGGTGCTGTTGAGCAGGGTGAGGATGTCCCCCTTCTTCATAGTAACTTCTCTGGGACTTTTCTCCTGGTAGTCGTACAAGGCTAGGACCAGCTCCTTCCCAGTCTCATCATCAGTTGGTGCCACTTGTTGCTGTTCCGTTAAACAAAATTTTGTCACTTATGATTTGAGCTCTTTGCTTAAAGTGAAAAAAAAGTGCATATTGAGCTTGTGAAGCTGAGCACATGTGCAGAGTTGAGGTGTGAAGAAGGACTGGGTTTTACCCTGCAGGACTGGGCCTGTTCCTTCAGGGCCTGGATGCTGCTGCCGTAGGCACTCAGGTCGGACATCAGGGCCTCGTGCTTCTTCAGCAGAGCCTGTAGAAGACAAACTAGTTAGCACAACTGCATTTGTCACAAAAGGATATAGATAAGAGGCCTGTGCACTAAATGCAACATGATCAAAGACAAAGATGAGGGTGTAAAGACTCAGATCAACAAATGGTATATACACACTTTATACTTCAACAGCAAGAAGATGACAGATTTATAACATGAATGTTTTTTTGATATTTTGTTGAAGCCCTTCCATTCATGTACCCAGTGGTGGGCCGTCGGGGCCAGCAAGGCCTTCTCTGCTGGTCTAACATAAATCATGATCATAATTTGATAAAAGTTAATTTTGAATTTACTTTCCCTAAATATATAAAAATATTCTTCATATTCGTGCTGTTTTTAGGTTAGAGTTTTTATCCAATCAGAATTCAGCTAGCTTGTGTTGCCAGGCTGTTTGAAATCTGCCTGAGGCCTTCAGAATGAACAATGCAGGCGCCTGTGCAATGTAAATGAACGGGTACATACAGTTGATAGACAGTTGCGATAGCTAATCAGATCACGAGTTGTTGACAGTAGGCCTTCTAGAAGGCCTCACGTTGAACGTGACATGTACGTGTCCTGTGATAGGATGTTTCATTGTGCCGCTGGCTGTCGCCAAGATGTGGCCGTCTTGTTGGTGTCTTTCTGATATTAAACTGCGATTTTGCAATTTAGTGTACAATCTTGTTAAAGC
>JAVQJL010092362.1:0-12500 GCA_036024295.1 Nannoperca obscura
ATATATATATATATATATATATATTTATTTGTGTGTGTGTGTGTATATACACACACACACACACACACACACAAACACACACACACACACACACAGTGCTGAGAGGGGGGATTAGGACAAGAGGTCTTGGTTGCAGTGTGTTAGTCAGCATCACAGCGGTGGCCACCATGCTCCAGGGAGCCACCACCATCTACTGGATTGTAGTGGTACTGCTGGAGAGGAGAGGAGTTTAGAACAGGAGGAAAAAAGGAATGTTGTGTGTGTGTGTGTGTGTGTGTGTGTGTTTGCATGTGCCTTCTGCACCAGCTGGGGGAGAAGAGCAGCACCAGAGCAGTCTGTGTGTGCGTGCGTGCGTACGTGTGTGTGTGTGTGCGTGCGTGTGTGTGTGTGTACATCCACCACAGCCTACCAGGAGGCTCTGGCTGTGCAGCTGGCTGAGTGAAATCTCCTAGTGCCCCCCAAGGGATGGCCACACTCTCATGGGTTTCCACTCAATCTGGCCGCCTTGTGGCTGCCCTGCCCTGTCCCAACTCTCTGTCACTGTCATAGCCTTAACCGCATACACTGGGTATCTCGCTCTCTCTCGCTCTCTCTTTCTCTCATCTCTTATCTCTTGCTCTTCTTTTCCCTCATCCTTCACTCTAGCATCCTCTTCATCTCTAGGTTGCTGTAGCCTCCACGTAGTCTCATTCCACTGCCTGAGCCACAGGCTTGTACAATTACTCCAGCACTAAACCTTTAAACCCCGCTGCACCCCCCGCTTCAAACTGAATTTTATTCTTTTATTATTAAAATCCCCCCCCCCCCCCCCCCTTGTTCTAGTCTTCCATGATCATTACACAATTGGTAAAAAATGCTGTTGGAACTTTTACAGGTAACACACAGCACCACTTTTATCATGTCATCAGTGATGGTGGCTGTATTTAAAGCACTCATGCACTTTCTCACACACACACACACAGACACACAAACACTAACACCAGTCCAGTCCCGATGTGGTAATGAGCCTAATACACTGTAAGTGGATTGACTTTGAAGAGCCCGGATTCACCTTAAGATGTCTGAGCAGACTAGAGTTAGAACTGCTGGGCTTGGGGTCACACACAAAGCCGTATCCTCATAAACACACACATGCACAATGAAACAGACACACATTGTGCAACAACTCTTGAACAACTCTTTTTTTATTATGCTTTCAACTCTCAACTACTGCTTGCTCCTAGCACTCATGGACTGACTCAGGCAGATGTCCTTCAAGTGTCTTACCACACAATTCCTTACTTTCTTAACCCCCAGTACTGTCTCTGCTGTCATCTTACCGTCATCTTAATCTATCTTCAAAACGGATGTTGATTTATTATCTTTCGATCAACGAATCAATTCATCGAATACTTTCAGCTGTAAAACGTGATGTCGTTTAATCACTTATCCAGTTAGCACACTCACAACCTGCCCGTTATCTTTTCCTTTGGTCACTCAGTCAATCAGTCACTAAGTCAGTAAACTTGGTATTTATTCCCATCACATTTCAGCCAAACTCTGTGCTACTGCTCTGAACACTGAATGTGTGTGTATGGATGTATGTGAGCCTGTGTGTGTGTGCGTGTGCTGTGGCCAGACGACACATTCCTCTCCCTGCCGGTGAGCTGCTGTTTATGTGCTGGAACATGGCAGAACCTCCCCTCCACCCTCGCCGTCCGCCTCCCCCTACCTCTATACACCACCACCCCACCACCCCTCCAGCTCCCAGAGTGCCAGTCACACAGCCCCGTCTCTGCGCCATCTGCATATCAGCTCCTGCCTCGGCCAAAGCATTAAATTAAATCCCTGTTTGAGTTGATTAACAAATGGCTGGTGAGCTCACATAGTTATGGAGTTATTTGTTTAATTGTCATCATGGTTTTTTCCTGCTTTTTTTCGTCTGTCTCAGTCTGTGCTGAAACATAGCATCCGGCAAAGCAGAAGAGCAGAGGTGTGCTGGTGTCCTGAAGGAGCGAGTGTGAGACAGAGAGATAGAGACAGACTGTAAAGTTTGTACGAGTTTGTGTGTCTCATTTCTGTTTTGCTGGCTTAAGTTCAGCCTTTCCATTTGTACCTGTCTCCTATTTTTACTCTCTGCATTTGTCTCTCTCTCATTCTCTCCCCTTTCCCCCTCTGTCCCGAAATGAATAGTTAATCAGTCCGCTAATTGAGTGACAGTTAGTTAGTGCGTTGTTGTAATTGTCCAATCAGAAAGCTTGGAACGGACACAGTCACAGCTGATTCATCTCTGTCTCTTACTGCTAAATCCACAAGCTGCAACTGGAGGATGTGCCAACAAGATTTATTTCTCCTAAAAATTCCAAAATAACTTTTAAAAAGTCTAGTTTTTTTTTGTTGAAAATGTAGTTTGTGGCTAATACCAAAAACGCTGAAAACAAAAGGTCTTGATGGGTAGAGACTTGGGGTAAGTTTGCCACTTTTACTCATTCTGGTTTTGTTTTCAGCAGGGCCTTATTAGGTCAAACAGTGGATGTGGTTGTTTGTGGCGTAATCTTTAATTATTTTAGACATTTCTGAATCAGTCACAATTTTATTTAATACTTTCCGAACAATAAAATAAAAAGGAACAGATAGAGTTTAGAAAGTATACATCCAATTATGACATAAAATCAAATGGAAGAGAGCACGTTAGAACTGCTGCACACATCTATATTTTCTCTGTTTTGAACAAATTTAGCCCAAAATATATAAACGCATAAAAAATGGTTTATCTTATCCTCCTAAATATCCTCTGTTCCTTAGATCTTTCAGATCACCCACGTTGTCGTTGTCACGTATTACTGATATCCTGTCGTTCTAACAAGAAACAAGAGACTCCTGTTGTCTTAAGCACTGTATAATGTAGTATTTACTAATTGGCCTTAAGGGAAAAGTAAAGTTGTGCAAAAAACTAAATGAAACTGAAGTGAGGAGTCCGAGAGAGATGGTGTGGGAAGGAGACCGGCTGTTCTGTTTTCTCCAGCAGTCCAAACCAGAGACATGTGGCTCCCCAGACAAGCTGTCCAGAGTGGGAGAGCTCGCTGGACTCATTACAGGCAGGGCCAAGACGGGATAGCTTGACAGAACACCATTGGATCATTCGGAGAATTGGAACGGTCGAATCTGAATTGTGTTAGTCCGTGTGTGCGTGTGCGTGCATGTGCATGCCTGTGTTTGTTTGGAACGGCATGTGTGGACAACTGTCCATCTCCTCTCTCCGTCTGTGCCACCCCTGGCTGCCCCCTCCCCCGCCCCCCAGTGGACGTGTACACACACACACACACACACACACACACACACGCACATATACACACGCTGTCTCGGCCCAGCCAGAAGGATTGCTTAAATGTTTTCAGTTGTACTGGACAGCTGAGCGATGAAGTGGCCAGCCACAGGCTTCCATTGGCTGGACACTTCTTCTAGAAACTGACTCAGAGAAATGACTGGACTTGGAGCAGCGAGCCAGTCATCACTGCCAGTTTATAATAGTTTTATCAGTTTAACTTTCTGTTTATCCTCATAATTTTTCATCAGTCAATACATCTCTTTCTCCGATCCACTTTGAAGTCAACCAGAGTTTCTTTTTCAGGTGATCAGTTTGTTTTCCATCATTAGTTTTTATTAGTTTCATATTTTGTCTGATGTGAACCGACAATAACAGAAACGCACACCTGTGCAGTACTTTCAAATGAAATAAAGTTCACCAACAGCACAAACTACACCCTCAGAAATTTCCATAAAGTTCAGGAACTTCCTGACACACAAATGTAACATTATCATCCTCAGTTTTTATTGGCTTGCTTTAAATTGTATAGCTTTTTGTGTTGTGTCCATCTCCTGTATTTTGGATAAGAAAACAACTCTTTGTAGGTTTTCTAAATAAAAGATCATATGTGCATTAAACATTAAGTTCACCTGCAGTCATTTACAAAGTACTAATGAAAGTATTTTTCTGCTAGAATTTAAGCTCATTAGGCTTGCTAACATCCATTCTCTCTCCAGGGAAGCAAAAACCCACAATGCACATCAAAAGGCTGAACGGATTACATGCAACCCTGATCCCTAGTTTTATATTACAGTATTGGTTCGGTCTGAATTGAAGAGATATTCCCTTTCCGCCTCCCTCCATCCCTCCTCCCATTCAGCCCCTCTCCCAGCACTCTGTTTATCAGTAGAAAGTGATCCAAAGAAGATGCTTTGTTTCTGAAAGAACAGGAGAAGGAAATGGGAGAGGAGGGGAGAGTGGGTGGATTTATGAAAAAGAGAAAAAATAGAGACGGAGAGAGAGAGTGGAGAGAGAGAGGCGTGATTTGGTAATCCTGATGACGCACTGGCACCCAACAGCATTTTCTTATCTATGTCTCTCTCTGTCCCTGTGTGGTGGTTGAAATCAGCCGCTACACCCCCACCACACACACACACACACACCTCCACCAGCAGCACTCAGAGGTACCGGCAGGCCCCGCAGTCGCATGGTCCCTTTGGCGGAGCAGGTGTTTTTCTGCGACGTGTTAACGAGCACGGCCTGCTGTCATTTCCGCTTTAAATGGATGTCACAAATAGAACACACACACATGCACACGCTGCCTATTCTCCTCTCCCAGAGAATTAGCCTAAGAAAGGTGATCAGAGCTGTTACAGAGCTTCTCTCTGTGTGTGTGTGTGTGTGTGTGTGTGTCGGCTACGAGTGTGTTTATGCCTGCATGCACATCTTCACAAGGTGTGTTAAAGTGTGTGTGTGTGTGTGCATGTCAAAGAACGGCTAGTTAATTAAAAGGGGTTGAGAAGTAGGGAACATTTGTGTCCTTCTGTGGTTTTTATTTCTGTTTATAATGAGAAAGTGAAATGTTTACACAGCTCCCGGCTTTGGAAAGCGTTGAGATTGTCAGTTTCTTTCATCAGGAGCTGTGTGACTCAGGATTACTTCAACCGTGTACTTGTGTGTACGCGTATGTGTGCGCAGAGTTTCGTCCCTCTATTTGTACTCATTGCCCAGCTATGAGTGAATTCACACACGTGTGTACTTTAATCCATGTGTGTATCCATGCTGTTTCCAGGAAGTGTTATCCGCCTCTGTGGTGTGGAAATGTTTGACACTCATGTAATCCTGCAGCGGGTCATCTGATAAAGCTGTGGTGCCACCTTAGTGCGAGTCTGTGCCAGCCAGTTGGGTAATACTCGGCCACCAGCTGCTCAGCAGATGTTGTTATTTATTGCTGCGGCCTAAGAAGGGTTATTCCCAATGTGTGGTCTTATCTCATGTCATCTCGTCTCATCACATCTTATCCCTCTTCTCTTCTTCCCCCCCTTTGCTGGTGACCAGTGGTTTGTGTGTGTACGTGTGTGTGTTTAAATTGTGAGTTCATAAGTGTGTATATACAGCATGTGTGCGCAGTCTGCTTGTGTGTGTGTGTGTGTGTGTGTGTGTATTTGGTAGAGGGGTCATCACCTCGACACCTGCCCATGTATCAGCCAGATGATGTTTCTGGCATGGATAGTTTGGTTGTTGTGCTGGTAAACATGTTTTTGTCATTTTTTACATGATAATCTGATCTGAATCTGGCAACCACTGTGGCAGTCATAGAGATACTGTGTGTGCGCGTGTGTGTGTAAACAATACAGTGTGTATGTGTGTGATATCCTTTGGACAGATGAGAGTTGAGCGGACAGCCTCTGATCTCTCTAGGGAATAAAATCTGTATTTAAAATCATCATTATTGCTATTAATGCTTTCCATATATCATATTAATCATCATAAACCCCCTGAGTGCACTATTGCCCTCATAATCTGAATTCAGTTGTGTTTGCACCAAGAGTCAGTTTGAACATATCTGACTTAAATATTTTATATCCATCTTTTCCTACAGGTGAATACATAAAGAACTGGCGGCCGCGTTACTTCCTGTTGAAGACGGACGGCTCTTTCATCGGCTACAAAGAGAAACCTCAGGATGCCGACCTGCCCTACCCCCTCAATAACTTCTCTGTAGCAAGTACGTTATCTACCATTCATATATCAAAATAACCTCTCGGCACTTACTGTGCTCTAAATCCTACTGTACATGCATCTTTACATTGTACATCCCGTGCTTACAGATTCCCATCTGAAGGCTGTTAGATTCCTGATGCACCTCTTTTTGTTTGTTATAATTTAGTTATGCCAGCTCAGACTTTACTGCCTTTGCTATTAAAACACAGCATTTTAACAGCATTTTTTCTGTATATACTGCAGCCATGTACCCTGCATACTTCTGTGTAGGCTCAAAATTGATGATGATACCGTGACACCTGCTGTAATTAACCCCTGCAGGGAACAGTTCATTTTAGAGCAGAACCTCTATAGGTGGTAGACAATCAGTGTCTTCCTCTAGGACACTTCATCAGGCAATTGATTTCATGTATCCTCTAACTTAAATGCCACTGCAAATCACCTCTGTCATGTAAAGTGCAGTGAGATATTGCTGAAATGTTCTTGTGGTTTCATCACACAGAGCCACAGTGAAATGGTACATCAGTTATTGCATCAGTTTCACTCATGGCGTGTCAAAGCATCTTGTCAATCATCAGTCTCCACAGCGTTTGTATGCTTTACTGTATTCACTGCGGACTCAAATGAACCATTTATTAGTATATCATCTGTCTGCACCTGGTTAACAAGCTCCACAGAGTCGTTGACATGTCTAATTAACCAGCTAATGAGTTAACAAGATTAATTTTAATGTGTCTCAGTCTCATTACCACCATCACCTCTCATTGTTCAGACAATAAATGCAGATTGGCAGTTAAACACTGTGTCTGCTTTTCCAGGCGTTTTAGTTTTGGAATAAAAACTGTGGTCACCCAAAAATCCCATAATCTGACAAAGACAGAAACTGACTTACTACTAACTTACAGTACTCACAAGATGTTTTTTTGCTGGACTGTAGCTATCGCACTAGTGATTATTACATTCAGGAAATACTCACAATGCACTAATTTCAGAATAGATGTCGGTAAAAACCGGGAAATAAAGTGGACTTAGTTGAGCTTATTTGAACACTGTATACAATGCTATGTCTCTTCTAGCATTGGATAACCATATCAATAAGATAAAACCTTTTTTAACAAATTTCTTTAATAAAAACAATGTTAGAAAGTGCATTACAGCACATACAGTCAAATGAGTCTCAAAAAGAAGACCGAGCAAACAATAAAACATACGCCAACTACATAAATCCTCATGCAAATGAGAGATAAAAGAGACACAGGGCAAGAAAATAAACAACAAATAGTTTTACCGTAAATATTATCAATAGTGTATAATGTGATCTTGTCACTTAGGATTCTAACTACTTTATCACTAACAGCTGCATTTAGCTGTAGCCAGGAGTTTTAGGTGTTTTGGGTAAGACCGTCCAGAGGCCATGGATGTTCTTTTTTGAGTTGCTTAAATTTGGTTCAGATGCCACTGTATTTACTTGCATGTATTCATAGTTCACATTGTAATACTGGACAAGACCTTACATGTTGGACATGCCGTCAATCATTATTTTTAAGTTAACGTATAATCAAAATAAAACAGAATTTAGTCAACTAAATCTTCTCAGGTTTTTTAGTTGAACTATCTGTAGAGCAGTGCAGGGAGGAGTGGTGATGGAGGGGACTATAGGAGAGGCAGAGGAGAGTACAGGAGAATAGCTGCGAGATGAGGGCAAAAACAGAAAAGAAAATGATGACGAATGTAGAATCCAAGCTGATACCTCACAGAAAACGATAACAAATGGTACATCGAAGGATGGAGGAGGAGTAAGAAAGATAGGCCCCCAAAAGGGAGGACAAGTATGGGGAATGAGCGATGGGAGTCGATCGGAGGGGGCAGAGGAATAGAAAATTGGAGCTGTGGGGAGGAGAAAGGAAGAAGAGCGATGGAGATGGAAGGATGATTAGGGTGGAGAGCAACGGATGAGAGAGGGATGGAGGGATTGGAGAGTGAGGCCTTTCTAGATGAAATATGGGGGAGAGGAAGGGAGGAGAGGAGGACCGTCAGCGCTGAACAGACAGGGAGGAGGAGATGAAGACAGGATTGGAGAACGAGGAAAAAGGGGAGAGGAAAAGAGTTTGTGAAGAGGACAAGCCAGGCCATACATCCGGCCCCGGCTGCTTGGCACAGCACTGGCACTGCCACATCTGTTGCCCAAAGCTGGGAGGCCAGGTGGCGTGTGTGTGTGTGTGTGTGTGTGTGTGTGTGTGTATTTGTTTATTTGTGTGTGCTTGTGTGTGTGTGTTTATGTGTGTGTGAACAACAGAAGTGGTCAGATGGAACAGAGATGGTACAGGCCTGTTCCCTGCAGAGGGACTCATACATACAAGCCTGTCGCTCACACACACACACACACATACACACACACTGATGCATGCACACACATACACCCACTAAACCGCTACACAGATTCCACAATTGCCTGCTGTGGCAAACAACCCAATTTCAGCTAACATTCAAACTTCAATATCACTTTTACGTGCGTGTGTGTGTGTGTGTCCGTGCATCGATGTGAGTTTTTTTTTTTTGGCATCAACCCATAGCATGACCTTGTTGTCTGGCAGCACAGCAGGCCATGTTCACGAGTCAGGTAGTAACTTGTGTGTCTGTGTGTGTGTGTGAATTTACATTGAAACTCTGCCGTGTGTACGACCTGAGCGGTGCTGTCATTAACCTTCCTGTCTATATTTAGGCTGAGCCATGACGTGCTGTGCTGTGCCACACTTAAACAGAAAGTAATTGGAAGAAGGGATAGACGAGGACGGGAGGTGAAAGGAAAGGAAGGGAGGGCAGAGGAGAGGAAACGGGTGGAGGAGAAATGAGGACAGCAGAGAATGACAGGAGACAACAAGGAGAAAAGAGGGGGAGGAGAAAACAGCAGAGAAAGGGGAAGGGTGATATATGTAGAACAAAGAAGAAGTGGGGGAGATGAGAGGTCAGACGATGGATCATTATGCTCTTTTTCGTCAGCTCTCGTCCCCAATAACCACAGAGACTGCTGAGGGACAATGAAGATGCATTCCTTCCCACAGCGATCTCACAGCCCCATCTGGCTATGTGTGCGTATGTTTCTGCGTTTGTGTACTGTATTATGCATTTGTGTAATAATGGCCTACTGTATTGCCCATTTTCACAGAAATGTGTCTCTTCGGATATTCGCCAGATGCATATGTGCCAACACATAATATCCCTTGGCACAGGAAAGCACCTTTATTGGAGTCATCAGTGGCTGCCGTATTTGCCTATTTTTAAACTAAGAAATTAAAAAACAAGCTGCATCTTTTCTTAATTGTGCAGTTAATAGCAATTCAATATTCAACATGAACTAACAGTGACAGTGAGCCGGCATGTACAATACCAGGACGTTGAAACCGAAGCAGCTACATTTGATTATTTACACCTTTTCCTACCGTGACATGTCAAAATGTCTTCCATTTAAAAAAAAAAGCTCATATTCGTTCAAACCAAAGTTAATTGTTGCTAAATGCAAGACCTGATAGTTTTATGTACATATCATATCTAATAACATTCAATTAGACTTATATTCAAATAAATACAGTATGTAGTGAATAATAACAAGACCACCAACCCAGAGAAGAGACACTGACAGACCTCTCATACACACAGAGACATGGATGCAGTTGTGACTGATATCAGCTCATCACTGCAGGAGCCAAACTTCATGTAACTAAAAGCACCCTCGCCAGAATGAATTTTATTCTAGGTGCAGTTACAAGCTCCTAACTCTTCCAAGGTCTGCTGTCTTTCTCCTTTTGATGTAATTGTACTGAAAAGACGGCACTGAACCTGCCACCTGGCTGCCTGTTTCAGAATGTCAGCTGATGAAGACGGAGAGGCCAAAGCCAAACACCTTCATCATACGCTGCCTCCAGTGGACCACCGTCATCGAGAGGACCTTCCACATGGACTCACCTGATGAGAGGTCAGTTCCCCACAGACTCTCCCGTCTTAGAGCATCCTCAGTGAACAACGAGGATGTCGAGCACTATGTCCTCCTGATTCTGTCTAAAGAGAGATTTATTCATATAAATCATTGGCTGGATTTTTTTGATAAAAATTTTGATTCTACTAATATTATTCAGCCAGAGCTTTATTTAAAGCCAGAATTGAAAAATAAAAAACGTGTAGATAGTGTCTTAGCGCTAAGATGCTTTTGTACAAAACAGGTGATTGAATGCATACTGCCTGTAATACCGAAGTCTGTCTGACATTTCTCCCACAGCAGCATTTTGGATGAAAAGTTGACATTTAAATTAGTTAAAACCTGCCAGTTAAAACACCCGACTTTTTTTTTTTTTTCAAACACTTGAGGTGGAGAAATCACACTGTCCAGTTCAACTTAAAAACTTAATACATGCAAGAAAAATACCAAAAGATTATTACCCATTTCTTCAAAACTAAACATAGATAACATATATATATATATAAATATCTATCATGTGGGTAAAAGTATCATCAAGGGCAGAGGTATGTGTGAGGAGGTTTGTACTTTAGAGAGTTTATGTTGTTTTGGGTTTTTTTTGGGTGTGTATGTCTGAGGGAAAGAGAGAGGGTGTGAGAGACAGAGTGGAAAGGAGACCTTTCAAGTAGCGTTGGCATAAATTCTCCAGCTGCTCAGTTCCTTTCTGAGGAGCTGAGGTGTTTATCTCCAGAAAATGAACAGCTTTGCCCAGAAGACCGCAGATGCTTCTGTGCATCCTTTGAGTTTGTGTGTTTTTTTTATGTGTGTGTAAGTGTGTGTTGCAGCTGTCTGTCCAACTTTCTGTTATATGTTGCTTTATAATAGTTTTGCCTGTAGATAATCAAATAGACATTTCAGAGTTAAAATAAAACTAATAACTTTCTATCGATTATGTTATAAAGTTGTGTGTATACAATATGTCCATAAGTGGACGACTATAAGCTCCAGATGTGCATTTGTTTTGAAGTGTGTGTGTCATTGAAGTTTAAGTGGGTTTGGAAAGTGTGTGTGTGTGTGCCACAACTGGGTGTCTGTGCTCCTGTGTGTGTTTTACTGTATCTGTAGTACTGTACCAGTGCTGGCAGGACTCCAGCTACCACAGCCCCAGCCGTGAGCAGAGAGGGTGGCACGTGTTGGCATTGCGCCCGACTGTAGGCAGGCCCATTATCTCTCATTAGCAAAAAAAAAAAATCTCATTATACAAAAAACACTCTAACCAAGAGAGAGAGCATTTATCTGCTGCCTGACCTTGAGAGAGTTCCCATTGCTTTTCATGTAGCTACACACACACACACACACACACACACACACACACATCATGGGTGCCACAAATTGAGTGCTCCATTGTTGTAGATGGAGAATAACTTGAGTTTGCCCTTGTTTTGGAGTGTGTAGGGCACACCCAGAAGTCTTTGCAGTATAAAGGGATTCAGATCTTAAAAACACAAACACACTGCTCTGTTAAGTTTCATATGGATGTTCTTCCAGATCCCTCAAGGAAACATATGGACATCTAAGTCAAATACAAATAAAAGACACAGGGGTGATCGTCTGGGAGTCAAACAGGTTTCATTATTATGATCTCCTGTCGGCTTACACTGCGTAAGTGTATTTGAAAGTGCTCACTCGTAAATCCCGACTTGCTTCTCCGGAGTCCTGAGGATTTCGGAATATTTGAATGTCATCTTTAGTTCACCTCAGTTCGATCTCAGTAGTGTTTTCTGCTAACATGTAACCCCTGCAAGTAGCACAGGATTAACACGGTTTGAGTGAAGATCAGTGGGGGAAAAATCGTTTTTAACCCAGTTCAGTCCTGGAGAAACAATATTTTTAGCATTTTCCTTTTTTGTTTAAAATAAAATGTCATTCTCTTTTTATGAAATTGACTAGATTTACAATTTCAGGACAGTGATAAAACCTTAGAAATAATAGAAATGAATGTTCTGTTTTAGTCTCAGTCATTATCTTCTCTCTTCTCTTCTCGTTTATCAGAGCAGAGGGAAGCTTGGCCTTGTGTATAACCCATTATATTCATGATGTACGACACATCATACAGTTAACTTGTCTACACATCATGATGCAGGGCTGGCCTTCTGCTACAGAAGTGATACTGATGATCACAAATACACAGACACACAATAAAACTCACACACTTTCTCTCAACAGATGTAGAACAATACCGCTAATGGAAAGTCAATGGGGAGGAACAATGTTCGTAAACAACAATGCATTGTTCCCTCTAATGCATGGGTGTGTGTGTTTGTGCACACACTTACTCACCCTCACACACAGACAGACACACACTCTCTTTCACAGACTGGTAAGCATTAGTTCTGCTCCATGATCATTGCTCATTTGGTTGATTCTCTAGTTGACCATGTTTCCTCTGTTGAACAAATAGGTGTTTATCTTAATTGAAAACACTTAACAAATCCTGGTTAAGTTAGTGAACTAGCCATCCTATTGGAGAATACAATC